>UCOM01003602.1:0-16787 GCA_900474385.1 Ormyrus pomaceus | reverse complement strand
GAAAAATCCCCCTCCCTCCCTCCCCCAACACCCGCGAAATATTCCGTCTTCTATGGAAAGTGTCTCTCGGCTTACACACCTCCCGACCGGCGCGCGAAGCGTGGGCTCGTGGGAGGAACGTATATGCGTGTATCGGCCGGCTCCGAATTCCGGCTGCACGACGGGAAGGAGAGCCTGGCCTGCCGCGAAGGCCAGTCGAAGAATATATGTATGTATATATATATATACGGCGATTGATCGGCGAGTTCGCTCGTGCGACGGCCAGGTGGCGCCTCTCCTCTCTTCCCGAACGGCCGAACCCGTCCGGCTGTGTAAGTGTAAAGCCACGCCTGAAACGGCACTGCGCGATGCTCGCGCCGGATTATCCATTTTTACGCCGCCGCCCGAGGAGAGCCGCCGTCGCTCTCCTCCGCTTTCTTCGCGGCGGCGGTGGCGGCGGCGGCGGCCGGGCAGAAGATTTTTTCACGGAACGGCTGATTGGCCGGGCCTCGACTCTTAATTGGCGGCCCCGCGGCTAATTGCGCGTAACCGATCCGCGGGGGGGAGGGAGGTGTCGTAGCGCGGCGAGGGTTGCGCCTCGGAGAGGAGTTTTTCCTTGTATTAGGCTCCGCGGGATATATTGTAATTGCCCGCGGATCGGTTGACGCGGTGCGTGACCTCGATCGACGTGTAGGTTGTTGACGCTGAGAGGGTGTTTATCGGTAAGTGCGCAAATGCACTATCTGCGGCTTTTTAATTGGAGAGGAGGCAGGAGACGTCGCGCTCTTTGCGCGCCGTTTTTGTATTGTATATTATCGCGGGGCAATATTTTGCGAGGAAACTATAATGACGCTCCGAGGGAAATGAACTGGCGCGCAATTTCGGAGATACGGAAAATGCGCGGCGCGTCTTCGCGCACTTTCTCGCTACTGTTCTCCGTGGTTGCGCGAGTTCTCCGCGCGGCGAGATGTAAAATTTAGTTATATTCACGCATTTATTTTGAGAGGCAAATTACTATAGAAGAGTTTCTATAAATAACGAGCCGTTTTGCAAAATCGTCGGGAATCCGTACGGAAAACTGGCCATTTCAAATGAATCAATTCACGAAAGTTGGCGCAAAGCGTCATCGTTTCATTGCGCGATTAAGCGCACTGACGTCAGTCTCGTTAAAGCCCCGCGTCTTCAGTTTTCAAGATAATTGGGCGAAAGGCGAAAAGCGTCGTTAACAGTTGCAGCTTCCACGTAAGTATTAGCCCGACGACTTTTCAGAACAATTCCGCGCTTCCCTAAAAAAAAAAAAACTAATAATCCTCTCGCTCTCGAGAGAAGGCCGCGATAAAAAATCAGAACTCGCCACCACACGGCGCATATAGCCTCTTGCGGCTCCAGAACTCATTTGGGTGGTCCGTCGTCGTATACATGTATACGTGTCGCGTCCCTCGATCTCATTAATTCGTCGCGCCTCCCCGGCACAGAAACATCGGCCCGTGATTGTGCCGCGTCTTAATGACCATTAAGGGAACGGCTCTGTCTCGGGCGCGCGAGTCATATTTTCCGCGCGTTTATCGCCCCCGTCCATCGCGATAATTATTTGCGGAAGTCGGAGTTATTCATGTCCGCGCGCGTATATATTGGTGCGCGCCCCCCCGGTAAAAGGGTTTGTTATATTTGATAAATGCGGTCGATCGAGTCAATTATTACGCCCGCGTGGCCACATCTGTTCGGGGGTATATATATATATATGTATGAGTCGGGGAGAGAGAGAACTTCGGAGAGGGAACGATGCTCTGTTGTTGCGGACGTATTCCGGAGTTTCGGAAAATAAAAGGTTCGCGCGCTCGTCCTTTTTGGTTGGCACAGTTCGTTTTTTTTGTTTTTTTCGAGATTCGGTACTGAAATCTGTAATATTACATGGACGCCGCGCTGTGCTTCGTCTTGAGATATATGGGATATTAATGTCTCGTGATATACTAAAATTACACGCTGTATTCCGCGCACTGCAATCAAATACCGTATCGCAAATTACGTGATTAAAGTACACGTTTGGTGGCTGCGAAATATTGAGGAGTGCAGTGCCTGTTTTTCAATGCAACAATTTCAGAAATTCACGGAATTGTAGTACAGCCGCGCTCGCACAAAGAATCGATTAATCTTTTGTTTAATAAACAACAACAAAGACGTTTAGGTAAGTACACAATGTTGATTGCCAATGTTTTTCGTAAAAAGTTATAAACAAATTTTGATTATTAAAACCTGCATACAAAAGTCGTTATTACGTACCTAAATAACTTTAGTCCCGCTGAAAAGTCTGGGCGTTATCGAAAAATTGATAAGAAAAATGCATCTTCCGCTAATTATTGCCGAGAGGCGAGTATATTCAAATTCCTCGGAACAAAAGAATCGAGCTCTTAACTCCTTAGCATGTCGGCTCGACCCAACTTGCCGAATCTCCATCCCAAACAAACCTCGCCGAAGGCAGCCCCAGGAACCAGCTGATCGCGTATCGTCTCTCTCGTGGTGTGCGTACCACCTATTTCTCTCTCTCGGGCACACGAGAGAAAGAGAGAGCGCGAGCGCTCGCGGGGAGAGAGAGAGAGAGGAGGCGAGCCAAGGGGGAGGGGGAGGGTTCGCTCGGTCGCTCTCTCGCTCTGCGGCCCGTGTATATACGTATAGAACGCAGTGCGCTCGGGAAGAAAAAGAGGCGGTAAAAAGGACATGAAACCCGGGGGCAGCGGTGGGAGTCTCGGCACGGCTCAGCTCGGCTCGGCCGCCATCTTTGCGTCTCTCCCGAGCGCCACCGTTGCGGAATCGGCTTAAGGCCGTCGGCTCGACGCACCACTACTGCTCTCGGCAGCAGCAGCAGCAGCAGCCAGCCAGCTTATTCTACACCTCTACTCTCGGCGCGCGCGCGCGTGTGTCCGCCGTCACGCACACCGTCCTCCCGACACTCGCCAGCAATATAACCCGCGCGTGCAGTGTGCGTTTCCCTCGAAGATGGCGGCGGCGGCGGCAGCAGCGCTCATCGTTACTCCAGGAAGCGAGTGACCAGAAGAGGACGACGCGCCGCGCACACCACCACCGACGAGCCCGCACCGCCACCGTCAGCTCCCAGCCTGCCCCGGGGGGGAGGGGAGACCGAGAGCCAGGCAGCGTGTTTGCACCTCGCTGATCGTAGAAGCCGCCCGGGATTCAGACATGGCCGACCCGAGCTGACTCCGCACCCGCGGCCCCGCGCGATGCACCCAGGCCCCGTTCGTTCGGCTCGGCTCTCTGCTACTGCTTCGCTCGCTGAAATATGAGGCAGCCGCCAGGCGTCTGAGACTCACTGCTCTCGGCTTTCAGGTACGGATGCTGGGATGAGGGTGTGGACTGCGGGACGGATTTCAAGGGCTCTGGGGCCCCCTTGGGACTCAGGTGGTTTGTTTTGGAACTGGGACTGGGCTTGCGAAGGCTCGAATGGGGATACTTCTGCTCCGGAAGAAGGCTGGCTGAAGTTTAGGGATCTGATCATTGAAAATTTTCATTTAGTTCCTTTAGATTTGGTATTCTTGGGTTAAATATATTTTATTCAATTTGAAATAACTAATGGTACTTTTCATGCTCTGCTTACGCACATCAAATTTTCAGTATATTTTAAGCTACTTTTAATTAATAGATCTCGTTTAATCTTCCTATTAAGATAGAAAACAGATTTGTTTACATGAACTTTTTAATAAAGGAATAAAATTAAAATTACTTTAGAGTTTTTGACTGAAATTTTAAATTGTAAAAGTATTCAAGGTTTTAATTTAAAATAAAACATTTTTGTATTATACAATTTTTCTAATACTTTAAAGAAAGTCAACTTAGCCGTTTAAGAGTCATTTAATTAATACTTTTTGGGTATAAGCTTTATTGGAATTATCTTTCAAATATGATTATGATTTTATGATAATTAATAATAATGAGTTGAAAGCCCTGAAATTAAACAAATATTTCTACAATCTTAAATATTTCGTATAAATGATTAAAAAATAAATTGATATTAATAATTTCTTAAAACTTTAGTTTTTATAAAATCTGGTTCTAATTATCTGAACAGTAAGGTTAAACAAACATATTTTAAACAAATGTATAAGATCAAATCATATACTCATTGTAATAACTATATTCATTTTATAATAATTAAAGTAATTAAAAACAAATATTGTAAAGAATATGCATCAATAATAACAGTTGTTCAGTTATGCTGTTATGGAATTCATGAAGGCAAAAGCCATAAGCAATTTTAAGATGGCTGCAGTCAATACATAGGTGCTCAGTCAAAAAGTGTTTTGATGAATTTTATGTTTCTTTTTACTTCTTTATGGTAAAATAGATAAGTTAAAAAGAATATTAACTTATGGATTAATATTATTTTAATGTTAATACAATTGTATATCAAAGTTAATGAGCAGTTATAAGTAATGGAAAGCAGTTAAAAATGATAATTTTTTTCATTTAAAAAATATACACAGGAAAAATCAATTTGTATTAATTTTTATGTTAAATTTCTATAAGAGCTCACAAATTAGATAGATTAAAAATTTTAATGATTTCAATGATATTTTGAAAGATTTTTAATTTTGCATATTGGTGGATGAATGATAAAATAGGTTAAATTTTATAATTTCATAGACAAGCTAAAAAATGGCAGAATCTGAGGATAGTTCAGCATCACCGGATAGTACGACGAGAGAACGCCTTGGCTTTGTCCATGGCGAGGATGTTCTCCTTCAGCACAAAGATGGAAAATACTATCTTGGAACTATTGTGGAGGTATGAAGTTACTACTTTATTTATTATTTTATTTTCATGATTTTGTGTATTAAAACTGTGACATTTATATATGAGAATAAATTAATAATTATTGTTAAATTTTTAAGTTCTTTGTACAATATTTTCATGTAGATGTATTTTTAAATATTTTCAATTCTCAATTTAAATTTTAGAATGCAATTAAAATTAAAAATGTTAATTCAATTTATAAAATATAATATCTCAAATAAAATTTTGATTGAATTTTTTAAATAACTTATTTTAATGTAGATTCAAAAGTTTTTTAAAATATAATATAATTTTTTTATAATACACGAACATTTTAATGAAATTTTTCTAAACAATTGAAGGTAGACATAGAGGTTAGAATAACAATATGATTAAATTGATCTATTTTCTAATTGTTTACAGTAACAACAATTACTTGTGTTGCTTTAGATAAATATCAAAATTTTAAACTTGTCATAAGTTAAAAAATTATTGTGCTGTTTCATAAATTAATGACAAACATCATTTGTAGGTGGATGTGGCAGGGGAAAGATGTCTTGTCAAATTTTTGGATAATACATCCTCCTGGTCATCGGTTAAAGAGCTGACAAAATTAGCATCAGAATCAGATGTAACATGTGTCCTTTGTAAAAAGTCTCAACCAAAAACTGACAATGATATTGTCACATGTGATAAATGTGGCCGTGGATATCATCAATTCTGCCATCAAGTATGAATATGATTTTTAACGTGAAAACTTCTTTTTCTACTGAAGAAAAGTGTTTTAATACGAAATTTATTTCTAGCCTCAAATTAGAAAAGAGGACACACTTCCTGATGCACATTGGAAATGTAAAAAATGTTACGACGTTCAGCCAGTCGCTGCTCCAAAAGAGATTAAAAAGTCCATGGTCAAACCAAACATCAGAAAAGTTTGCAGTGGTAGAGATCAGCCACTTCCTCCACCAGATGACAAAACAAAGTTACCTTATGATGTGAGTTTCAATTATTTCAACTGTTTCCCTTTTATTTTATTCATAATTTTATATTTCATTACAGCCTGAAATGTTGAATTGGGATGCACATCATAGAGTAAACGCTGAACAAATCTATTGTTATTGTGGTCTGAATGGTGAATGGTACACACAAATGTTGCAATGTGCTCGATGTAAACAATGGTTCCATGAAAAATGTATTAGCTGCTTAATTTATCCTCTCTACAGTGGAGACAGGTATTTTTTTGCTATGTTTGCATTTAAGTAAAAAATTTAAGTAAAAAATTATTACTTTGATAAGTATGTTACAATTAAAAAAAAATTATTTTTCAGATTTTATGTATTTGTTTGTTCAATGTGCAATTATGGCAAGGAATTTGTACGAAGATTAGAATTAAAATGGGTAGACCTTGTGCACTTAATGTTGTACAACTTAACAGTTTACAATGCAAAAAAGTACTATGATTTAGATACTGTAATTGTACCTTATGCTAACGATAACTGGCATACCTTGCAGTTACCACCAAGGGTAAGTACATCATTTATTGAAAATGACTTCTAACTTAGAAAACCTAAAAATTTAAATTAAAATATAACTTAAAATTAAATTGACTTCTTTTTTATTTTACAGATTCGTGATGTCAGTGCACAGGTCCGTAAGGAATCTATACTCGCGATATTGATAAACAATAGAAATAGGTTTAAATGTGGTAGAGAAATAAAGAAGCGCACGACAATTTGGGGTTTGAGAGTGAGACTACCTCCGCCTTGTCCAGTAGTTAATCTTCCTCCGGAAGGCGTTATCAATGACTCTGTGTTGCGGTGTTGTTGGGGCGTTCATAAAAGACTGCAATTTCTTTCTCCAACTACTGGGTGCGTAGATGAATAGGAGAAGTTTTAAGTTAACATGCATATGTAGTTCTTTTTTTATTTTGTTTTTTTTTTATGTAGTTTTTATTTTGTATTTTCAAATTTAATAATAAAATATTTTTTTAAATTGTAAGTCCCTAATTTCCAATAAATGCATCAGAATAATTGTTTTTAGGCCTTTGTCTTTGCCAGAAAGTACAAAGCAATTACATACGCTAAAACAAAGCTTGGCCGAAAGCTTAGAAATACCTGTAAATCCGTCAGATGTAGTTATGCGCGGTACAATCTATCAAAATTCAGAGGCTGATCAGAGCTCTGGTGCTAGTCCAACTAATCAGTTGTCTCAAGCGTTAAGAGAAAGGTATACAAACACAAAATGTAACATGCATTCTTGCGCATCTTAACTTTCACCTGATCCTGTAAAAATAGGCACTGTAAAACTTTTTTTAACGCATGCTTTTTTGCTATGTTACTTTTGCTTTAATCACTTTGACTCAATAATATGCATCACTACTTTAAAACTCTTCCCTTGAAATTTCTTCTGAAATTCTTTGCCAAATTTTCTTGTCTTCACAAGTGAATTACCGATTGTCTTCTAAATATCTTAAAATAAACTTATAGATACAGTGGAGGTGGTTTCGTAAAGAAATCCTTCCCATTCCCGAAGCTTAGCTTGCAAAGACGAAGACGACTGATGGCACTCGGCAGCTCGCGTGAAAGAATGCTGCGCAAGCATAAGAAACGAGATAAGAGCAACGCCGAGGGCTCCATTAAATCTCAAGGCATCAGAGAAGCTAGGTATCGCAAAGCAAGAAAGCTTTTAAAGAATGCCATTGCGAAGGTAAAAATGAAAAATTATATATGATATTTATAGTTTTCAAGAATATTTTTTTTATTAAAAATGTAAATCAGCACTGTACTCTTTGAAATATTTAAAATAAACTGATCAATAAATATTTTCTTATTCTACGTATATTTTTTTGCAAATTTTAATAGAATAAAAAATCAACGTTGCAGAGTAAATCACGGAATGCGGAGGCATCGGATCTACCGCCGACACCACCGACCTCCGTATCAGGACCACCGACGCCGCCAGCAACAACGTCTTCAGGAATGTCGGAACTGTCGGTGCCAAGTTCGATAGATCTGATGAATCCGCTACAACTACCAACGCCTTCGACACCGGCGGACACAAGCGGAGATGAGACTAGTTCACGCGGCACTCTCGATTCCTTCATCCCACCTCCCAAAGATTTCGAGGGCAAGAACAACCCGTTCAGGAATCTCAGTGAGCTTCTCGGCGTCGTTGTGCCGTCCTCGTCGTCTTCGTCGTCATCCGCGTCGACGCTCTCCTCCTGCCAGAACCAAACCGGCAATGTATGCAACGGAGTGGCTATGCCTGTGTACAATCAAAGCCCCATCACATTGCCACTGCCTCTGACGCCTGTGATATCGCAGCCGCCCATTGTGCGTCCTGCCAAAAGGCAGCTTTCTGAAAAGGATATCATTATCGATAGGAATGGACAGGTGAAGAGGAGGAGACAACATCGGCGTGGCCGGCCGCCACAATCACAGTCTCTGGTTAGTATTGTTTGGGTCTTATAATATTGCTTTAAATGTAATTTAAAAAAAAAATCAATAGGTGTATAGATAATATTTTATTTATTTAAGCGATTTTTGTAAATAAATATAAAGTTTTTTTTTTTTTTTTATAACAGACTTATAAGCCAAAAATATGGTGACCGTAATAATGAAGTTGAATATCATTTTTTTTTTATTATTAAACAAGTTAAAATTTAAAGTTTTAAAATCAATTTAAAGAAATAAAGTTTTTGTATTTAAATTACAATTTTTTATGCAGGCATATCAGCACACAGCTAGTAAAACAGCTGCTATAATGCCAGCACGAAACAGCGAAGTAAAGAACAGCGAGTTTGCCCGCAACTTGCGTAGTTCTTTCAGCTCCTCGGGAACTGCTTCCGGACAACAGCAAGTCGGCAATTACGTTGACTACGCGCTGAACGGACGCAGATTGCGCCAGCGCGGTCAGAGTAGCGACAAGCTTCTGCCACCCCCGATGCTTCCGGAAACAAGTAATTCATCATCACTGCCAGTCTCAAAAAAGCCTCAGCAACAACCGCAACAGCAGGTGAACGTTGGCTGCGGCAACTGCAACAGTCTGCCCACCTCGCCGGTTAAATGTTCGCCCGCCAAACAAAACGCTCCCGACATATCGATGGATGACCTCAAGTCCTCGGTGAACATGTACTTCGGCGCGGCGAATAGGATAGCGTCTGGCGAAAAGTTCTTCGTTAGGGCCAAGCGTTTTGGGCCCAATGGTCGGATCCAGTATCTAATTGAATGGGAAGGCCCAACCTCCTAACGCTTTTAATCAAACGAATGATTATAGAGAACGTACGCTTCTTGCTGCACGTCGAGTACGTAGCTTCTTTTCTTTTTTGTTTTTGTCCTCCCGTTCTGTGTTATTTTATTTTCTTGCTTTAATCGCAGTTTTCGAATTTAAAGGTTATTGCGTAACGACAGACTTTTGAAAAAACTTAAGAGACTGTAATCATTACACAAAGATCTCAGTTTTATTGATTGCTTTTTCAAATGGGTAATGCAATTTTTGAAGATGCAGACTTTTCTGAGTTCTTACCAAGATTTGCAAATACAAACGTGTATGTTTTTTGTTACGTATTACCAATATTACAAATGTTTAAGTAATAACCTTTCACTTAATGTTCATCTTAGAATATTAATTTTATTCCTAATACTTATTTTATTTATTTATTAATATTGATTATTAATAGTAGAAAATTATCTCTACTTTCAATGTTAAAAACGTAATATGATTAAATATTTAATACTGCAGAAAACAGATTAAACAAAACAGCATTTGCATTTTATTTTTTAATTAAAAGTATTATTTCATGTTTAATAACATGTTTATTTTATTATTTTTAATAAAATATTTTTAAATCTATAAAAAGCTTACACGCACATCACATACATTTCGGGTTCAAATTACCGCTACGAGCAACTTATTTGATCACTTCGTTGCTGGTTAACGAATAAAAAATATTTTGCTTGATAAACACCACATTTGTCGGTGTATCACATTGTACTTACTGCAGGCGAAATTTTGTATTATTCCCATAATTTTAATACATAAACATACCGTACACAATTTCGTTACGAAATTTCAAACACCTGAATGCTAATGATACGCTCTTAAAAAAATCTCTGCGTAAGAACTCATAAATGCTGCTTAACAAAAGTATGTTAAAAAGGCTTTCCATTTGCTTTTTACTTGGCAATCATTCTTATCTTAAAAATGATCTAACGAAAAAGTCGGTATAAGCTATATTACTGGACGTTGACGCAATATTAGCGATACTTACAATGAAAGTCAAATAGAAAGAAAATCAATAATTAAAGCCGCTTGTTCCTCTAAAATTAAGCAAGTATGATACTGACGTATGTGAGTAGAATTGAATTAGATTTAT
Organism: Ormyrus pomaceus; assembly: GCA_900474385.1. NCBI lineage: Eukaryota > Metazoa > Arthropoda > Insecta > Hymenoptera > Ormyridae > Ormyrus > Ormyrus pomaceus. The sequence goes on along the minus strand of UCOM01003602.1, from coordinate 6,649 downwards.
GAAGATTATTTTTCGATACGACAGTAGAGGTAGTCTTTGGTGTCAGTGGATCATTCATTATAGCTTACTACTTCTTGAAGCTAATCAATTGATATAAATAAATGTTTTCATATAGAATTAATTCATAGAAACAATTAATATTTCTCAATGTACATGTATAAATATTACAATCACATTTTGCGAATTTTAACCAACTGACTACCCTTGTAAAAATCATATACCTTATATGTAATAATCTGATTTGCATTCACATAATCAAACAAAATTAAAATATTTTGCAAAGCTATGCGAATGAGCTTATTGAATAAAAGTTTGTAACAGTTTTGTCCAAACGTACGATTTATCGAGCCTTCTCGAATATAATTTGTACATTTCCGTATAAATCTATATAGTTTTACCGACTTTAAGTGGACTGAGAATAACATACAATTTTCTAATGAATCTATTTCCAAAAATAGTTACCTCAATAAACAGAGAAATTTTAAAATATCTTTTTCAAATATTTAATTGTAAAGTGGAAAGTTAACGCAATAGAAATCGCTTGTTGGTTAAACGTAAAAATGAAAATCTTTATATTTTAAAAATTTGTTGAATTTATTACAATTCGTGACAAATAATACAACGTCTTTGACATACCTCTGTTTTCTGAATACTATTTTTCTTCCTGTATACTCAATTATACTGCTAAACCTTTCCGAGCGAAATTTAGCTTTCACTGCCATGTACTTCGAAATGCTTGCTCATGTCCTCTTTCTTAAAAAAAAAATTCGAAAATATAGGAAAGTTTATGCAATCGCTTCTGCACTTTTCTTTTTTCTGTCTAAGTTAACTTAAAAGAGTTCTTTATAACCATGACTAACTTTGTCGTGGTGCAATTGTGTAAACGTCTTAATTCCGAAAGGGAGCGTACATTTTATATTATATTTGCTATAATATAAAATTATTAGCATGTATAATATACACATGTTGTGTATATTATATGTAAACGGACGAAGCTGAGGCAAGAGAAGGGGAAAATTCATAATAATGTCACTGCCAAACTATTATCTTACATTGCGTAAGCCGCCGAATATATACTGAAATGCGATTTGTTCTTATTCTTTTATTTCTTTTTTTTTTTTTTTTAGTTTTCATTAATGTTTATAATTTTTATTATCTCATTGAATAAGCTTATTTTGGAGGCATAAGCTTTGCACATTTTTACTGTTAGAAGAAAAGTAAACCAGCTTGAAAGACCTTTGCCAACTTTTTCGTAGAGCTTTTATCTATTGTACGTGGTACGAATAATGACCAAAGTAATTCTGATCTGATTGAAAATTAGGAGAAATATGTATAAGTGAAAATTTATGAGCTGTCCTCTTGGATAGTGGAGCAACGAAAATTCAAAGTCGCCGTAATGGCCTTTGAACAATCGACTCGTATGATGATTCCTAATAAAAAAAAAGAGCTATAAATTATAGTAACTTTTGTTTAAATTTGAAAAGAGAAAATTAAAATTTAGAAATATAAAAAATACTATCACTGAGAGAAGATCATTGAAAATTCTATTAATACGTTTTTTACATTCCGAAGATAATTTGGATATTTAATAAATGTTAAAACTGATTTATTCACTTTTAATTGAATCAAGCTATTGTGCTAAACAAGAATTTATACTGTTTTATAACAAACATTAATATTGTACTAATGTTAAAAGTGACTGAAATTTACAATTTATTACGAATAAGATTATAAAAATACAAATAACGCTTAAAACGTTAATGTTAAATTTGTAGAAAAATGACATAAAGTAAATAAACATTTTCGATGAGCTTTTTCTCAGTGTAATTTCGTGTGGCTATGAAATGTTTCGTGACAATTTATCATTATTAGCCACTTGCATACAAGTTTTGCTGAAAAATTATAAATGCAAAGACTTATATTGTAAAAGTTTAGGCCTTAATTAATTAGGTAGGATATTTTTAAAAAAGTAAATCCCAAAGGCTTTCGAGAAAGGTTTACATCGTTAATTTAGCAAATTCATAAGATCGTGCTGCAACAAGATATACAATGAGATTCTGCCTCGATTTCGACAAGATAAAATGTAGATATCTTTTATCTTTCAACGATCTTATACTTTGTTACAAAAGTAGGGGAAGAAACAATTGTAGACACCGCGACTTATTATTAAGTCGACCAACTATGTAATCCAACAAGTTCGACCGAATTTTTAAGAAAAAAAAAATTTTAAAAAGCTCGAACTTGCTGTGAAACGAAAAAATGTACACGGGAAGTTAGACGAAGAATTACTGCCAGTATCGTATGTAAATATTTGATTCTTTTTTTATATATAAGGTTTAAACATGTAGCCAGGTATACATAAGCTATACATAAATGCTACGTTTGTATGGCGTTTCGAGTTTGTACGAATGTATGTGATAATTGTAATAGAAACGAATGGGTACATAGTTCGTAAGTTTTCATGTTGGAATTGATTCAAAGCGATGAATGGAAGAATAATATTGTTTTCTTTCCTTTATTGTTCAAAGAATTTAGTTTAAGTTTTATAAAAATCACTTAAAAATGAAGATTTTTGTTAAGCAAATTTCTGAAAGTAGTTAATTTAATTCAAAAGTATCGGGGTAAAAATTTATAAAATACGTGACAAATTGCTGCTCAAATAAAAACAAGTGGTTTTACTTAGATACTTTAAACATGGCTAGTAAATTTATTAATTTATTAGATAATTTATGCATGACTGAACAGTTTTTGATTCAAACAAGTTTTTCTAAACGAAGTCTCTGATTATCGCTAGCAAATATTTTTCGTTAAAACTTGTTCATTGTGATTATAAAATAACTTCTTTCCCTTCTAGTTGAAATAACCTTTTGTCGTCATTCGCCAGCGTCTATTCAAATGTTGTTAACGTAAATAAGTGCGCCTGTAAATGATTGAATGCCTAGTGATTAGTTGAAAATGATTGTAAAATGATTGTGTTCATAAATAGTTTGCACAATCGAACTTTTGTAAATAATTAAATATACAACAATGAGGCAAAATAAGAAGTAAAAATAACTGGTATTGCGACTACTGAATTTTTAAGTTAAAATAAGCTTTTGAAAGGAAGCGAAAAGCTCATTTTTAAGTAATATACAGCGACTGTTTTCACTGTTAAAAAGAGCCAAGTTTTTTCATACAAGAAAGAAAAATATTCGTAATGGAAGTTTTTTATGTGATACAACATTAATGTTATGGGCACCTTTAGTTATTTTGAAATAGTTTTGTTATACATGCACTGCATTAGATTTTCAGAGTATTAAAAATTTTATGTTAATAAGGCAATGTTGACAATCAACTCATCACTTTAATTGTCGCATAAGGTAGATGCACTAGTTAATAATTTTTAAGATTCTAGTTTGTCAAACATACGTATTGGTTTCTTATTTTCTTTAATAAATCATTTATTTTAAAATAGCACTGATAATTTCACTGTACAAGTAGTTATTATGTAATGATTTATCTTTGCGTATTGAAAACTAATTTTGTAAGAATTATTTCTATTATTCTTTAAAAATAATTTATTTTTCTGCTACGTGTATTCTGAGCTATTTTAAAATAATTACTATAAAAATGTATAATTGAATGCGTTACTTTTAAAATAATTAATACTGCCCATGTCTGGCGTTAAGTCAATTCTGTTTCATTTCTTTCATACAATTAATTTTTTTCAATTAGTCTATTTTTTGTTCCTTAATTCTGAATAATGTGTACTCTTCGCGTATACACCCTTTAAAGCGGTAAAAAAATTGTGAAATGTAATGCTTACTAATGAGTGTATTGCCGAACTTTTCAAATTGCCGCAATGTCTTTCTTTATCAATATTTTACTGAACGATTTAAAGTGCCGTAACCGTTATATGTTAATTCCATATCGTAAGTCTATAAAATATCATTTATAACTGCATATTATGTAGTTTTTCTCAAAAACTCTAAAATCATCCAAATTAAATCTTCACTTATATACAGTCTTATAATTCGACAACAGTAACCAAAATTTTGCAAATTGTATATTTGCAAGTTGCTTAAAAATAATTATTTACAAATTTATAAGGCAAAAATTTGGAAACAGCTTTTTCGTTCACGTAATTTTTACTTAATTTTAAGTTTATCATTTAAGTTTAGTTATTTTGCGACGGGGTGACTACAAAAGAGAAAGAGATCGAGCGATTTCTTTAAAATTGAAAATCGTCGATAACACCCGCCGAGTCACTTCGCATTTAATTGTTGTTCATTTACTCAGTTCGCATAATGAGACTGATCCCAATTATTTTTTATTTTTTACTCTCTTGCTCATCAAGTCGGAATAGTAAAGCATTTTGTAGATCGTTAATAATGAACAATTGAATATAAGGCGCATATTTCGTAACCGAATAAACGCTGCCACTTGTAAAAAGAGTAATAATAAAACATTTTGCGTGTAGACAATGCAACAAACTCACATTTTACTTTTATTTTCCTACATTTTTATCCTTATTTTCTTGTCTTTTTATTTGTTTACTTTAATTACATTTACAGTACACGGTTTTCACACTGTACTTTGCAAAATTTTGTACAGAAATTGCACTATCAAAATCAAATTACTTTTTCCAATGTTCATAAATAACTGTTATTCATCCGTTAAAAGACATATTTTTAGTTGTTGTTCATGAAAAAAACTTGGCTGTTTGAGCAGGTGATTTTTGTATCATGCAATTTGTAAGAAGACAATATTTTGGTAAATGGAACATATGGAATTTAAAAATAATTAGCAAAACGTAGCAACGACAAAGACCTCATTTTTACAGCCGGCTAACAATATTCGTTGTAAAAAATATTTCTACGATGTTGCACGAGTGTTATAGCGTGCGTTTTTAAAACATAATTTATTTAGACACATGTTGGCGTGTGAGGATTATTCGGCAGACTTATCAAAGGAAGACGACTAGGTATGCCTGCAAAGTTTCCGTTAACGTAATAACGCGATAAAAAGATAAATTTGTGTAACGAAATCATGAAATAACTTATATAAAACAAAGACTGGTGTGATGACTGTGTAGTATACGTATAGTTTTCAAAAGAATAATAAATACAAATCCTATCATTCCAATATTTTTCATTTTTCATTTGTGGCGTTCTGTTAGTATTTTACTATGTGAAGTTGTTATGCTTTTTCTGATCTAAATACCGAACAAAAGAAAAAAAATTTTGAGTCGGAGAGCAACAAGTGGGAGAAGAGAAAAAATTAATATAAAATTTCAATAAAACTTTGAGTTTATTTTGTTACGATACCACGCACCGCGATTCTCTCTGCTACTAATATTCAATAAAAATCAAACCAATTATAAAATTACATAAAGTTTTATTTGTTCGGCCGACTCCAAACTGCTGCTGACTGCAACTCGATGGCCAACCCTGTTAAAAATATTATCTGGCTGGATACGCTGGATTCCAGATGGATTCCACCTGGAATCATTTTCTTATATAAATATAAGTAGTGTGGGAATGTGAGTAAAGGGTATATGCAGGTGAGTACAATCAATACAATTCAGTGAATTTAAATCTATATTTATTTCCTTCAAGTACATGTCTAGAGTATTTCTGACCGATCGTTTCTCGATGATGGTCCGTGCCGGAGCACCTTGCAATGATGCCTCTCCCCAATGGTTTTTAATCCTTCGGTAGTGCCTTTCTTTCTGGGCCTTGACCTATCTAAGGGATCGGTTGCTCCGTCGTCCAAAAGGTCCGGTTGTCTGGGTGGGAGTCTGTCGGGCTCTCGTTCCCGACGGTCAGCCGAGAAAGCCATAGTCGAGAGGGTTTTTCACAATTGCTGTAAGCTCTATAGGGTCGTTACCGTCGTAAACCCATTAATCTTTTATTCTTACCCCATTATCTTTTATTCGCATCGGTGACGACGGAGAACAACGCTCCGGCTCGGTCAGATTACCCATCAAGTTTGCAAAAATCTGGATTCCTTCGCCACTGTCACGCTGCAACACTATTATTTATAGAACTGCTCCTTGCCACCGCGTGGATAACTAAAGATCCCCGTAGCGACGGCAAATTCAGGATTTTCTTCAGCAGTCCGAATCTGGGGATGTTGTCCGCCATGCATTTCCAAATTAGCACATCCGGCACTCCTCCTATCCTGCCGATACTTAGCATACGTTTAGTGTATACATGAAACGACTCGCCCATCCCTGGCTTTGTTTGCCTCAGCCTCACGAGGGTGTGGTAACGCTCGAAATTGTGCTTGAATACGATCTTCATGTACCACTTCATTGTCGCCCAACCGCGAATTCTACAATTCGAGGCCATCCATCTCGCCGCCGGTCCCGTCAATGACAATCTCGCTGCGAGGCATATCTCCTTCTCCGTCCATTCGTTGAAGCGCGCTGCTTCCTCCACCATTTCGATCCAATCTTCGATCGGTTGGATTCCGTCCTCGCCGGAGAACTTTCCCAGAGCATCCACTTCGTCTCTAAAAGTAATTGTCGGACGGGCCACCCGACGTTGCTCGATCAATAACTGGCGACCCAGGTCCTGATCCTCCCCTGATGATGACGGCGGTGGCGCGGAAATTCCGGCCTCTGGCAAGGGATCCACCGCGTGTCGTTGCGACGGCGGACAAGATC
>UCOM01003601.1:0-16761 GCA_900474385.1 Ormyrus pomaceus | reverse complement strand
CTTCATTCCATTTTTAATGCCTGAAAAACATTGGAAAAAACGTTACATTAATGGGCGAAAAATCGACACATTTTTACTCCTTTTCTGGCCGATAACTACTCTGGTCATTAACAACTTCAAAAACTTGGCCATTAACTACTTCAAAAATGTTTTCAGTCTCTACTAGGGAAACTCTTAAAACTAACTTAATAATAACTTTAAAAGCTTTTTCAAATTATTCTATTTTTTTTTATTAAAATTATAGAAATAAATGTTATTTCCATTTATTTCGTAATATTAAAAGAATATTTATATAAGAGCTGATTAAAGTTCGCAGAACTTAAACGAGATGTAAAATGCATCATTAAAAGGTCTGGATTAATTAAAATCGATTCTTCTTACGGCGTAATTGGATCTATTCTAGAAAAATAAAAGTGCACAGATTCCTAAAATAATTTAAGAATGCAGTAGATGAAGCAATATCTGGTTGCCGAGAGAGAAAATCAATCACTTTATGCGTCTTCAAAACTTTGATAAACTTTCATAAAATTTTAGTCGTGTAATGATATAAAGCTGAGATAATTAATAAAAATTTATTTTTTGTTATATACGAAAATGAATTAATATTTCTCTAAAATGAGTATAAATAAATAAAATGTAGCATCACGCCAGATTTCACCAATTGAAATTCGTCGAAATATCCCCAAGGAGCATGCAAGCACGCCGCATAATGTTCGGTTATGAATCATATATAGAGTATTGACGCAGTACAGCGAGGCGGGCTCTTACCTCGACGTTTCTAACAGTAAAAAAAACTACATAAAGCCCGTCGTCAATTTTTTCTTTGTAAATTGGCATCGAAATAACGTAGTTATAGAAATTCTTTCTCGTCCGTGGTGACTGAAGAGAGATGGCAAAAGTGATCGTATACGAGTGCAATTTACACTCGGGTGTACGGCATTACTTGCAATTACGAACATCGCTGGAATAAATGCTGTCTTTTTAAGTGTTCTACTAACCTGCTGCTGGATATGGATTGGTATGGGAAAAGTTGTAGAAAACGTTGATCGCGCTGCAAGATGTTGCTTGGGGGAGCTCATCCTTCGACGGTAAGGATGAGAGTTCCTTGCTTAAGCGTGGATTATAAGCTTATTCGGAGTAGTTTTAAATAATAATTTTGTAACCCTTTCTTTAGATCAATTCTTTAGCTCAATATCTTGCTGTCGAGTGAAATTGCTCAAAAATAAAAAGTTGCTTTTCTACCGAAACACTAATTAAACTGCTTACGTAAGGCTAACAAAATTTTTTAAATAATAAATGCTGAAAAATCCTCAGTTTATATATTGACTGTAGGTTAACGTCTTTTGAAAACATAACAGGCTATTTAGTTTCCGTTGGTATGATTTGCGCGCCGTTTTCGGTAATACTTGGTAACCCAGTCGGTAAAGCTCGGCGTCGCTGCAAGCTTTACCACCATGAGGCAGCTTTTCCTCGAGCGGCCGAGCGGCGCATTATGTTAATGGTTGACTCACCGTCGGTTCACTAGGCGACATCGATTGTCGGTGGTAATGCGCCGCTTTATTGCCGATAAGAAAGTTTCAATGCTCGCTGGCGAATAAAGTTTGCGCGCCGCTCGACAGAAAGTGCGTCGCTGCAGATTTTGAACTTGTTACGGTAAATTGGGCTGTATAATTGTTTTCAATAACTAATAAGGCCTTTTCCGACGTTCTAGAATCATCATTTGATGACTTAACAATTCATACTTACCGTAAAGATGTTACACGTTGTTTGATACATCTAAAGTTTATTGATATATAGATGAACAGTTGTCCAATTAAAATTTTTCTTATCACGAGTAAACGGGTTTACATGACACGTACCAGGAGAGTATCACTTGTTTGGGTCACGGATTTTGTTGTGATTGAAAAAAAAAATCGATTTTTCTTAGCTTTTCGCTAAATCAGCTCATATCTTCTTTCATATTTTAATATTAGAAAACATATCCCATGAGTCAAACAAGTGATACTCTCTTGGTTACTTCTTTTAAAGCACATATCGCTTCTTTTCGGGCAGAAATTGTTCCCGCGGGAGTGTGAGAGGAGAGCCCAGTAAAAAAATCTGTTTGCGGTCTAGCTAATCCGGTATTAGGTCGTGGAAAACGTGGCGTTAAAATACCGGAAAGCCAGGACCCTAATCCGCTTAAGGAGATTTATTTAATACTTACGGTCGTCTGGCTCACCTCAACCGCTCTCACCTCGACCTACGAAAGTCGCAGACCTACTCTTATTATGCATAAAGAGTGACCAGTTTTTCGCATTCTTTTACCCAGAATTAGAGAGGCAAGCATTATCACCTGTAGCTATTTTTCGCTTTCGAAATTAAAAAGAAAATTCTTATGGCTTAATGTTACTTTAAAAATGATAAAAAAAAACGGGTTTAAAACTTGATATCGTTTTGAATATTTAGCTTTAGGTATAAGGCGTCAATTTCCAAGTAAAAGATTTGAAGAGCGGCAAAAAAGGCGACGGTAACTCTAACTTGAACCTCAAAGGGTTACAAACACATACCTGCACTCGGCGGATACTTCAGAGGAGCATAAGGAACTTTTCTCCTCATCGTTCTCTCCCGCGCGGAGCAGTCCAGTACGGCGTGAAAAAGGCGAGTTTTAGATGGTCGTTACGCGCGAGAGCTGTATCCTCGAGTTCCTAGTTCTCTCTCCATCTAAATAGGCAAAGAGAGCGAGAGCGGAGAGTGTTCTCGCAAGAGAGGGTTAGCCCTCGGGGCATAGTAACGTCGTAAATACGCTCTCTCCCTCCCGGCAACCTCATGACCATTTTCTCCGACACACTCGGACTCGCTTAAAACCCGCTAGCCAGCGGCTAGAAGCTGCAGCAGCAGTGCTTTCGAAAGCTTGATTGCTCTATATGTATACTTCTGGAGCGAGCTCGGACCTGCGGAAAATCTGACCGCGCTGCAGCAGGGCTCGTGATATGCCCCGGAGGCAAAGAGCTCCGAGCTGATTTCCGCTGCGAAGGAGAGGAGCTGCTACTTCTGTCTACGAGGAGTTTGCGCTTCCTTTCAGAAGGCTTGTCTTTGTTTTTTCTTCCGGCCAGGCGTAAATGAATTTCATTGAAAATCATAAAAATCATGAGAACCTTTTCGAGATAAATAATTGAACAGCATTGATTGAGTGTATAGGAAAAAATGACCAATTTCTTCCCTAAAAATGGAAAACTTTTTCACGGGCTTTAACTTTACAAAGAGAAAATAAATGTTATTTTAAATCTCTTAAAAGTGCAGTTCAAGCAATTATAATAGCTTTTAAAAATTGGATTTAAAGATTGGATTGAGAGAAACCGTGGCGCAAAAGGTAAGTTATAAGTTATTTGAAATTATTGTCGGCGCTTATCAGTTGGCTGAATGTGCAGTGCATGTGTGCGTTTGAAATTTGCGAGCTTAGCTTGCGCAACCGCAAACGGGACCTGCGTCCTGGACGAGCGAAGCGAAGACTGATGCTGCTGCAACTTTGCGCAGCTCTAATTTACGCTCGGCTGGGAAATGAAGCATAGACGATACATTAAATTTAATAATTGTGCTCCTAATCAGGCGCGCTCTAATGAATTTTCATTTACAATTGAAAATTTATTTTATTTTTCACGATATAAGTATATATAAGAGAAAAATTGCCCTTTCTTCTTACAGGCATTATTTTCGACGTATTTCGAAAAGTTTTTAATATTTATGAGTAAGAAGTAAGAAAAATTGTTCTTATAGAGTCAAGCATTAAATGTAAATGTATTTTGAAGCCCACTGAAACCGCGCTTTCTCCATATTCTCAGAAAACAGTCTTTTTGCTGAAACTTGTGGCTCTTGCGGTCAGGAAAATTTTATGCTTAAAATGGTGGTTTATCAGGAATCCTGAAAAACATAAAATAAAAGGCCAAGCGCAATTTCTCCTTCTGCGTAGCTTCAGCCATATCTCAGCCCTCTTCCACGTATTTAATAAAGCTCCGGTAATATCCATAGGAAGAATCGTGATTTCCGGCAACGGGGCGACAGGAAGTCTCTCAGTCGCGGCTTTTTCGCTCCGCCTGTCCTCCCGAGATAATTTCTACCCCTCCCTCTCGTAAGACGCTTCCTCGGATATCGCCTTTCTCCCCCGATTCCCTCAATATCTAGCTCGCTCATAGCCGAAATGGAAAGGGTTTTCGAGCTAAGGGGGTAAAGGGGGTCCGGAAGGGCTGCGGGGTTATAATGAAATATAGCCCCCGTTCCGCTTCGTATAAGACTGCATTAAGATTATACCTAACGCTCTGCGGGCCGAGCGAAGGGCTGCCGCCGCCGCCGCCGCCGCCGCCGCCGTTCGCGGGGTCATGCGGTGCGGTGTGGCAGCAGCGGCTGAGGAGAGAGTGTGTGCAGGCTAAAATAAGCGGAAGAGAGAGTGGTGCTGCTGCTGCTGCTGGTCTACGGGTTAAGGGAACCCTCACATCGTTCCGATTTTCAGAGAAAAGATTAATTTGCTTCCTTATTAGAGAGATCGCTTTGATGGGAGTCCAGGAATTAGTTGCGATAATCATATTCTGGAAATTTGCTGAGAATTTTTTACGTTGGGATTGTTTGTAGGGGGTGTGTGTCAATAATAATAAACCTGAACATTTAATGTACTTTCATGTTCGGAAAAAAAAATATTTTTGAAAATGTTACCATTCTGATGTCTAGACGAAAAAAATGATCACTAATTTGTAGGAAATTTTACTGAAAATTAGTGAAAATTTTTAATTTTTTCCAAACAGGTAATCACAGTTTAAAAGTTAACTCTTCAATATAAGAAATCACGTAAATTGAAGATTAGATTTCCCAAAAAGGCTTAAGAAATCCACTAATTATAAACCTGCTTACTTTCGTATTTAACAGTGTGAAGGGCCCCTGAAGGACTGGGTATATCCGTGGCAAGGGGTGAGTGCGAGAGAGAACGAGGCTAAAGGGGTATACGGGATTCCTCCTACAGTGTTTTAATCAAGCCGGATTTGCTGCGGCAAGTCCCGCGCGCGCTTCCAACTTTCATTTTAGCCTTAGTCCTCTCTCTCTCTCTCTCTCTCTCTCTCTCTCTTCCTCTCCGCCGAGTCCTGTCCCGATACGCAGAGAGAACGCTTTTCCCGCGCTCTCTCGCTCTTACTTGAGCGCGCGAGAGCTCTATCCCATAAGACGAGATTTCGATATTCCGCGAGAGCGTGCATTAAAACGCTCCTCCGCAAGCTTGTCCTATAGGAGAGGCGATGCCGAACGCTATTTGAATTGCGCTTAGCGGGGAATATTCTCAGCGCGAGAAAATACCAGATTTGTTGCTTTGAAAAGGGACGTAAGGGCTTTTTTGGCAGATTAATTGGATTTTATAGTAATTAAGGTTGTTTTTTTTATACTTATGCTTACCATTGCTTCTTATATAACTGTATCAAGATTTGTTCTGCATTCTTTTTAAAATCAATGATTGAGGTTTCAAAGGTGAATGATTAAACTCGTGAAATAATATTTTAAAAATCCATAATACAAATGAACGTACCTAATATTTTCAGCTCGAAAATTCAAGCAGATTTCGACTATTCCTATTTGAAATTCAAAGTTCCCTCGCCTCTCATTTCGCCGAGCACAAAAAGGTCTTGGTGGGTTGGCGGGCAGGGCACACACATCAGAAAATCAGCAAAAGAGCCTTATTCGAGCGACGTCTCGCGACACGGCTACTCGGTGCGCGACAATGGCGAGTTTATTTCCGGGCCGGCTGGAGCTACAATCTAGGCACTATACAGTAATTAAATTCCCAAAGCAAGGCGCGTCGGGATTCCCGAGGAGGCCCCCGAAGCGCGCGCTCCAAACTTTGCCATATTGCATATATACTGACCGCTCCTTAGCCCACCCTCTCAAAGCATCTTCTTGCCCGGGAACCGCATCGGGGGAGCCGTAAACGCCATATTATTTGCCATATGCCTCCTTTCCGTGCCGGGCTGGACGAAACTTTGCCGCGCGGAATAAATGATTTTCGCGTTTTCGCGGCGGAGGAGCTTTTTATTATTCGAGTCCTGGATATATCGAGGCACGCCTCGAATTCTTTCTTTTGCAGTGTATTAAATACCTTTCGATGAATCGTTTTTTTTTTCAATTTAGTCGTAGTTTAGCTTTCTTTGTGTATTATTGAACCTAAACGAAAGATGAAAGTCCTTTTAATGGTAGATGTAATAGGAAGTCGGCGATATTTTAAGCAAATATTTCAGTTAGAAGTTAAATTTTTGCAATTCTTCGGTGAAGGTAATAAATAATTGTATACGTGAGGAGAGTATGCTGATAATTCTTGGTAGGTAGCTGAGACATAGAACGTTAAGATGATCAAAAGAGGACTTTTAACGAGTAAAACCTTTTACTGAAACTTTATGACTAGGAAAGGGTCAAAAGGGATAACTGAAATTAATAAAATCGAATTTTGCGGAGATCCCATGGGTCTCCTATTTCATGCTTCCGAATACGTGACGTGCCGAAAATATGCGAAATCCGGAACGAGTATTAGCTTGCAAGCAATAATACTTAGACGTACATTATTACTTTATTCATACATTAGTTTTACTTATTAGGTTCTACTACTTTCATGCAGAGGAAAAAGTTTATTGTTTTTTTTTTGTTGAATGGAATAAAGCAACAAAATAATCTAGTATAAAATAAACGTAGCCACGACGGACAACAAGTTTGAATGATCAACTCGAATTTTTCAGGTCAGCCTTAACGAGCTCCTTGTAGACAGGCAAGTATTTTTCCGTACGTTTAGTCCGTGACGCATTCCACTCGTCCAGGCTCGGTCGGTCGCTTTAAAGGGCCGGCGTTAACGATCGACGCTGGCGTTCTTCGACGGCTGTTATTGCTTCGTGACACGAAGCTCTCGACCATCAAATAGTTTTGTCGCAACAGGATTTTTGGCGAAGCCGCTATAGGCCGAACAATTTCGGCCTCCACCGTCGGCTCATAAATATAACTGCGAGCGCGTAGATCCATAGAGTGCGAGAGAGCCAGTGACGCTCTCCGGCAGTTTAGACCGTAAACCCTCGGTAATTATTCACCCATCGTTAAATCGCTCGCCTACACGGCAGTAACAACTTCCGTTGCAAGCACATCAAGCGCTCTGGAAGCGCTAATTGTTTGACTTGGCTCGCTTCTTTGCTTTTAAAATCATTGGAAAAATGGAATATTATGGGAATATTATGAACGGGAAACGGTATAATATTTACAAGTTTAAATTAACTTGTAATTAGTTATAATTTGAGTAACGGCAAAATTAAAAATGCAGAATTTTAACTTTTTGACCTAATACTATCATCATTATAATTAGTTGATTATCTTAATTGGAATAAAAGATTTAGGGGACTTTGCAGAAGAGATGGCTAATTTTTCTCGTGACTTTAAATTAGAAGAGACACGCGTGACTCGTCAAATTACATTCTTTAGAAAGTTCTTCTCATCCTTGGTAATTACCAAGGGAAATGAGACTCTCGCTTTACTGTGACGAATGAAAAAATATTTTCTATTTGCAAACGCAATGACACGACGGTATGCGCAAACTTTATTGTGATTATCTTTATTTTATTGCATTTTTAAGTAACGAATGAGAGAAAGAAAAATTCTAGTAATTGTCTGAAAGACGTCAAAAAGATAGAGTTAATTTTCAGTGAATTTGGGCTTTTTATCAAAGCCATAAATTTCCCGTGGAATATGTAAAATTTCTACGAAATCCTTGCAAACGCCTCGGCTCTTTATCTTTCGCTGTCGTCCGCATCTCGAGCGGGTCCGACATTTATCTCATTGACGCCGCTCGCTTGCGGTCTAATCCCGAAATTCGTGGCCCAAAAAGTAACTAAGTAAGTTATACCTCTGCGGACTGGGGAAGTTTCGAGCGACGCCTTTATCCTTATCCGATATCTTACGCTGGCCTCTCCTTAGGCGAGGACTTGCCGCCGCTCCCCCGCTTTAGCATACGGCTCGAACTTTCGATTTATGGGTCCTCGGGGGGCGTGCCGTCCGCTCGGCCGCCCGCTCGGCCGCCTCTGCGGTCAGAGTGACAGGATGGCTGATTAGGTGTGCACAATATTCCACGTCCAAAACAGCACCTGCGTCGCCCGAGCCTGAGCTCATTGATCATCAGACATTTCGCTCGAAAGAAAATCTCATCGGCTTACGGGACCATTATTTTTCCTTATTATTCGAAATCGAAACAAGTTCTAAAAAAACTTTTCTAAATTATTAGCTAACTAAGGTTAACTTTCTCTTTGACAAGAAATCCTCGTGTACTCTTCAGAGCTAAAAAAATTATAATCAACTAACACAAATTTATAAAAGAGGATATTTGAAACTCTAATAGGACGTCCCCTCCAAAAAAACACGGAAAATCTGCAGCGGCGTTAAATATCATGCTAATAGATTCTTTGCGCGGCTAAATAAAATTCGCGACGTATTACCGTTACCGGGAAAAGTTGAAAAAGCGCGTATAGATATAAGGTGGGCCGTAATAAAATTTCGCCCCGGCATTATGAAAGTCGACGAAAACTTTGGCAGCGCAAACTTACTTCGCCAAAGCCAGCGGAGACGTTAGTACTTAGAGGTCAAGTTTAAGGAGTCGCGCGTCGGCGTCCTTGGACTCTGTCTCTCTCTCTCTCTCTCTCGCGCGCGCGAGAGCAAACTTTATGGCTAGATCAAATAGCTGCACGGGATGCCGAAAGCAACTGCTTGCGGTCCTTGCAGGGGATGACTTACTACCGGACTACGTAAGATCTCGTCGACGCTAAGCCGAATGGGCAAGATTACAAGGACGTCGCGGAGTTTCTTCGATTTGGCTACGGCGGTTTCGCGGGCTGCTGGGTAGGCACGAGGGGATTGAGCCCAGATTAGTTGCAGATTAATAAATTGATTTAAATTAATGGCCTCGACTTAAGGCGTGTTATAAAAATAATAACAACTTGTTTACACTTGGAAAGAGGAGTCATCAGTTGTTCACCGAAATTAAATTTAAAACTATAAAACTCTTGAAGGAGCGTGTAAAATTGTAACCTCCTTAACTCGAAAAGTCCATAGCAGAAGCTCGCCGGCATCCATTAGAAGCGCCTGCCAAAGGATAAGGTATGCAGATCAGCAGCTCTCCGGCATTCCGAAGGCGTGAATCGGCGAGGCATCTCAAACATCGTCTTGAGCAAAGAGAGCATGTGTGCTCGCTCTTGTATGTGATCGGAAAAATAAGTCCGAAGGCTCTCTCCCGGCTCAATTACCGACCCCTATCCGCTTCTTCCTCAGCCGGGCGCGCCCACATGCCGCGGGCACGAATATTTGCCTAAGTGATTGGCTCTCCTTGCCTTTAAGATCAGTTCGCCGGGCAACTTTGCAGTCCGTTTCCTGCCTTGTAGAAGCCTTGTTTTTTCTTCTCTTTTGCGTCTTCTCTAATGTATGGTCCGCCACGAGCCTTCTCGTTAAGCGAGAAGATCCATAAAAGATAATTGAGTATCTATATTTTCGATTGATGCGGCGCAATAACCACTTGAGCCATAAATTAGTTGAAATTTCGCGGATCAAATTAAAGGATCGTCCCATCGGCAATAAGGAGCTGAGACGCTTTATCTAGCAAAGAAGCAAAGAAAAGAGAAGAGAAGGAAAAAGGCCAGCGGGGCAGAGGAGATCAAGATGCAGGAAATCCGAAAGTCCTCGAGCGAACGCCGGCCACGTGGGGCGAGGCTCCCTAACCGTCGTATAAATCATGGACGTTTCAGCGTGCAGCGGCCGAATGAATGAACCGAGGATGATACCAGGCCAGGGATCTGCACTCGCATCGGATCGAGGGGAGAGAAAGGAACAAACCTTTCCGAGATACGATGTAGGAGCTCGGGCAAGAAAATGAGATAGGGCCGAGTGCTTTGGGTGGAACGCGAGGAGATCAACTGGTCAGATAGCTCTATCATATGTTGATTTTTTATTGGATCTTTCAATGATTGTGCGGAAGATCGCTCTGCAGATCTATGTGCCAGAATTTATAATGTACTTTTATTTTTCATTTTATTATTCTACACATTCACTATTAATAATAAAGAATAAAATTTCTCTAAAAATGAGAAATGTCTTTTAGTAGATTATTCGATAAGACAGGTAGTTGATAAAGCTATTCATGATATCTGCAAGAAAAGCGAGAAAAATTGCGCACCGGACAAGGATAACACAAATAAGTAGAAAGATAAGGCCGAGAAATAAAGAGGAGCCAAGAAAGGAGGGAAGCAGTGAATCCCGGCGCGACGCGCGCCGCCGACGAAGGCAAGATCAGTACATTACAGATAAAGCGGGAGCGAGACCCTCGGCCTGGACTTTTTTAACTCATAAATCCTCGCGGCCGAGAAGTGTTTGCCGAACTGGTTCCTTCCTTCCTAACTCAATTGCTCGGCGCGTGATGTACGGCTCGCGGCGGCGGCGGCGGCGGCGGCGGCTAACGCCCGCGGGTCCCGACCTTCCATCCCCGAAATCACGGATTCGAGTCCTCCTGCCCCGGATTTTTCCTCCTTACATCTCGATAGCCGCCGATCCTTCCAGAGACTCCGTCGCTGCGCTGCCTTGTCTTTGCGATGAAGAATGGATTTCGATTGAAAAAAAGGGCCGAGCTTTTCCTTCTAGGGCGAGTGCGCGCTGCCTTATTTATTTCTTCATTTGATCTATTGCTCGCTCAACTTTTCCTTTTTCTTAATTCACCGGTGTCAGGGCATTTCTTTGAATTTAACAAAATTTTATTTACTAATTTTTAATAAATTTTAAAATATTCACAAGACAAATAAAGAATTCAGTAATTTTTTCTAAAGAAATTCCTTCTTTCGGTGAATAATTTAGGATTGTTTTCAAGCACAATTCCTGCCATCAACGCCATGCCTTATTCGACATTCAAAGAGACGAAACCCACGAAGGTACGAGCGCCTGTTCGAAAAACAAAGGTAAAATAATCTTGCCTACAATGTACTCCGTTCCAGCTTCTTTCTCCTCGTCTCTTCCGCTGGCACTCGTACACAGTCGCCCGAAGGGGCAATATTCAACGTCGAGTTCTCAAGTTAAATACATTACGCGGGCATTGTTGCAGGGAATATGGCGTCCTTTTATCTGAAAGCGCGCGGCGACTCTTTGCGACGAGTTCGCAGCTTAATATAAAGTGTCCCCCTTAGGGTCATGCTTCTTGCAAAAACACAAAGAGGATTTCTGGTCATTAAATCGTTCCGTGTTGCTGGGAGGCCAAGAATCGATTTCTGGCTATGTTTCTGTTTTAATACTTGCTGCTTCAATGAGTCACGCGGAGCGTAAACACCTTTGGACCTTCCCCGCTTTTCGGTCCATCGGATTACGTATTTTTTTTCAGGAAGCGGCTTGTAATGTTTGTATATAAAACCGTATTTATAGAATTGTCTTTGAAGGTTTAAAGTAGCAAGAAATTTAATGGTTCACTCTAGACAAAGTACATGATGCAAATTTAAGTGAATACCTAATTGAAAATGTCTTTCTAAAATAAACGGTTTTTAGCCATTTAATTAATTCATCTCGCAAATATTTTATTCTCCAAAAGATAGTTTAAAGTAAAATCAATAGAAGGAAAAAGGCAGGAAGAAAGACCGGTGGCCCGGAGCATCCGGGCTTCATTATCCGTAAAATTAGCGATTCGAGCATCTGCGAAGCCGCTGTCGAGCAGCCGATGTGTCCAAGCTATAACACTGCCGAAAAAAAACTCCCCGGCAACGGCGCACACGTATACGCTCGTTCTCTCGCAAAAAAGCAATATAAGAACGAGGAAAAAAAGAGCAAAGAAGCGGCACACGACGGCGAAAGAGAAGAACGAGAGCACACACATCGTGCGCTGCGCGCAGCTCGCGTAGGTGTACCACCCAGGGCATTAGGAGAGGGAAGCGCCTACCACTACTGCGAACTACGAAGGGAGAGGGAGAGAGAGAGAGAGAGAGAGGAAGGATATCGAGGTCAGTGCGTTTTTCCCCTGCCTCCAAGGGCTGCTGCTGCTGCTGCTGCTGCTGCGCTCTCTAGTGGGCGGGGGTAGTCGCTGCACACCTCTCCTCTCTGCGCGCGCGGCGAAAACGAGACGATTGGGCTCGGCGTGCGGCCGGAACGCCCCGACCGACGAAACCTGGACACCGCCTCCGACATTTTTTCCTCCCTCCCTCCCTCCCTCCTCGGCCTTTTTTCCTTCTTTTGCACTTTGCTCCTTTTTCGGAGAGCGAGCTGCTCTAGGATTCGCGATCTCCCTACTCGATCTTCGATGCAGCGCGGGAGGAGAGCGCCGGCATGACTTTTCTTTTTTCAGGAGGAAAGGAGGAGGAGGAGGAGGAGCAGGTAATATGTTCTACCTTGGTTTCGCCGTGAAAGGAGAGCGGAATGATCCTTTCGACGTTCGGTCCTGCTATGCTCCCGCGAGCTTTTTTGCTTTTCTCGTCTGGGCTTTTTAGACGGCGCGAGCGCGCTCTTTGCTCGGTTCGCTTTTTTCAAAGGCGTTTCGATGGCAGTTTATTATTTAGAGTGCTTTTAGTTCGGGCTCGCGACCGTAATTGCCCCAGAAATTTTTCAAAATGGCTTTTTCTATGTAAATTCGAGCATTACTTTTTTGAGAAAGAATATTGAGATTCTTAAAATAAAGCTTTCACGCTGAAATTTGGATAAATGAGAGATAAATGCAGATTCTATCGCTGTAATAATTAGAAAAAGCCATGAAATCAGAATCACTTGCAAAAGGTATTAGAATGAATAAAGAAGCGGGAAGCGTCGTTAAAGAATAATATTTGCCGCTTCGAAAGGCAGTGGCGCACACTCGAGTTTTCGTTAAGCTCGACTTAAAGTTCGAAACTTTATTAGCCGTCAAAGCTAAACGTGTATCAAAGCCGACGAGTCCGGCAGGAGCAACGGCGGCGGCTTCAAGAGTTGCCGTCCATCCTCGACCAAAGACTCGACTCGCTCATCCACTTGCATGCGCTTGCAGGTACGTACATTAAGCTTAAAAGGCCAATCGACTCTCCTCGGACCCTTTCTCCTTCTCCTTCTTTCGGACGATCTAATTAGCCTACGGCCTACGCGTTAATGCACCTTCAAGGATGCGCGGCAAAGCGGGCTGCGGGGCCGCCGCCGCTCGCCAAACTTCGCGAGCGAACTCTAATGATTCCCAAGGGTGTGCGAAATACCGGATTAATCGACGTCAGCCGAGAGAGGAGAGATATAAGCTCGCTATTGCTAAAAGCGTCAGCCGTGCAGTTGCGGACTCTATTATATATGGCCGAGGAGACTTACTTCCAAGGCGGCGGCCAGGTGCGTTATCGTCGCTCAAGATTATTTCAAGCTTTTAGTTACAGAATATCTTCTTTCATTCTCAACGAGTATTTTATTTTGGTAAGTAATTACTTAAATAATTTTTCAACTAATTGCTCGAGAAGAACTTACTTAAGTAATGTATCAAGATGTTCTTAAACAATTAATACTCACTTTTGTCACTGGTGGGAGCAATTCGAAATTCTCGTTCCTGATTGGTGGGAATTTCATGATTTGGGAGAAATCTCCATGACCCTTAGAGTGAGTTAAATCCACCAAAACGTGAAATAAATATAAACAAGCTTTCTGGTATTTTATTTCATATTTATTGAAACAATTACAAGCGTTTATGCAGCTAAAATTTTAAATAAAAACTTTGAGTGAAAACATTACATTTCAAACTTTAGTATTAATTAGAAGAAAGTATTCAACCGTTGAAGCGACGTAAAATTTCAAGTACTAACACCTTGAAAAGTCTTAAATAGAGCGATAAAGCCTTTAAGAACAGAAGATGATCGTAAAATAATTATTACAGCTGTAAAAATGCGATAGAAGCAGCCAATTAGCAGATTACACACTCTTTCATTTAAATTCCTTTTTTTTTTGACCTTTCGCTAAATTTATCATCCGGCGAATTGGCTGATGGATTCGTCGCTGAAAATATTTATTTTGAATTAATTCTTTTGTAAACGTTAATAAATTCGCCCCTAATGCCGGTCGATGTAAAAATGTGCGCTTATGTATTTTTTAGAGGGGAGGTAAAGCGAGGACAACAAGTGAAAAATTAAGGGTTGCTTCGAGCGATAAATTTGCGGCTGTCCACTCAAATATTTTCCGTACTGTAGACACTCAAGAGACCGAGGTTTTTTTGACCCTTGCTCTGTCCCGGCGGATACGTTCCCCTAATACTTGCATATTCACAAATCATTTGCGGCTCTTACGGAAGAATTCCGTTTTCACGGTACCTTTTTATTCTCTCTGGTCATCTTTGTGTATTTCGGTGCTTTCTTCCTAATTCAAAAATAATAATTCCAAAAGGTACAGTTAAAATATTGTATTTTAATCATTTTTTTTATGAAATACCAGTTTTCATGCGAAAGATTGAGGATGAATTTTCATTCTACTAAACTGACACTTAGTGCTTTATTAATTTAAATTCATAATTCAAAGCTTGATGGATTTTGGTGAAGCCTTAGGAAAATTCCGCTAGAGCGGAGCTAAAAAGGAGATATTTCACTTGGGACAGAAGGCGAAAATTCTCCAAGTTGTCTTATTTCATTCCCCTGGTTTATGGGAAAGAGTAGTTGGCTGCCGGGGAAACTGGATGCTAACTCTATGCATATCGATGCATT
This sequence comes from Ormyrus pomaceus, assembly GCA_900474385.1. Classification (NCBI taxonomy): domain Eukaryota; kingdom Metazoa; phylum Arthropoda; class Insecta; order Hymenoptera; family Ormyridae; genus Ormyrus; species Ormyrus pomaceus. The sequence goes on along the minus strand of UCOM01003601.1, from coordinate 2,080 downwards.
AGAGAAATCTATTTTTTATGTAACGTGACGGGGATAGAGGCGAGCCGGAGGATGACCCAAAGCGTCCGTTCCGTCCCGCGGGGATAACCGGACCTTCGATAAAGACCGGAGGCGTTCCGCAAAAATTTTTGTCCCAAGCTCCTTTACTTCGCCTCGCAACGTGTCACGTACGCTTTTAATACATATTTTTCTCTTCCAATTTTACATGACGCATTGCTCCATCATTCATAGGGAAATGTATTGAAAATGAACTCCATATATTTTTGGAATAATATACAATTTCGCGGAATTAATTTTATTTTTTTTTAAACTTTAGTTTTCTCTAAGAAGAAAAAGATAATTTAAATACAATTGTTAAACAATATCAATACTTTATATTGGGAAGTCTTTTGAAAAAAAGTTAAAGATGAAAATGCAAATTAAGAAGAAAAAATAATGGCAAAGGTACTTTGCATGACAAATATCGAGGGTTGGGATTGTTTTGCCGCACAAACGGCGCTGATGAAATTCGTTTGTTTTTACCATCTGCCATCGCTGCGGGAGTGCCTTGAATTAAGAAAGGAGGAAAGAAAGAAAACAATGAAGCCTTTTCTTGTTTCAGAGAGCCGGGAATTCGTTAAAATGGGAATCGCGAAGAAAAAGCTCCCGATGGGTTCATTAGGTATTGTAATCGCCGCTAATGAAGATAATGATATTAAGGTTTTTGGTGGGGCCGCAACCAAAGAGACAAAGGAAGAGAAGACTTAGTGAAAAGCTCTTGCGTGTTTATTTAAAAATTTCTGCCGGTCTTATTTGTGCTACTTTAATTGCCTTTCAGATTTGCTTTTAACTGCTATTCGTTAAATATTGAAATCATAACTACAAATAGTAACTACATGTATAAGCATAATGCATTCAAATCATAATAATTCAATTCATTTTATTTTTAAACTCGTGTTAAAAAAATTTAAATAAATCAAGAGTAACGCTAAATATACGGACTTAATTTTCCACTTTTGGACTAAAGTGACGTTCGTGAAACAAACTCGAAACTGTGAAATTAAATTTCTTATTTGGAATGGCAAGGTTCCTCAATAAGGATACGCATGCCTTAAAGCGCCGAGTCCTGCAGCATTTTCGCCGTCGTATTCTGTTAAACGACAAAGCGTTAATTGAAACCTCGATATTAGAGAACAGTGGCCGAGAGCTTGGCTACGTCCTCTTGTTTATCTTGGAAAGTAAACATGTCGCTGGTCACACAGCAAATAAGGCGTAAATAAAATATATGGAATACTCCATAGTTTCTCAACCTTCCCCTACACTCGCCGCTCCACTTGTCCTTTACTAGCTTGCTATTCTACCGGCTAAAGTAACCTTAATTCTCTCAAAACTTTTAGTCGTTATGGTAATGCGATGTTAATTTTCTTGTAATTGTTATTGTTAATTAAGGTTTTTCGATGAAAGTCTCTTTAAAAATAGCATTCAAAGTTGTTCAATGTTAATTAATGTGTTCTACCTTGAATAAAACTTTAATATTAGAAAATAAAGCTAAATTAATATATTATTGAATCGAAATTTTCGTTCCAATTTCCAGCAGCGCGTAACTCTTTCTCCAGCTTCCGAAATCGATTTATTTTATCGCGAGCAAGACAAAATACTGTTTCTCTCTTGGCGCGTATCGGTCACGTACCGGTGGTATCTCGGGAAGAAGACGGGAGTCGGGCGCAAGCGCGTTCGCCCATACATCAGGCGGGCGGAGGTATAATGCGCAGCACACGGTAGATGGATTTTCTTTCTCTCTCTTTGTATTTCCGAGTGAAACGCGCGTCCGACTGTAAATGCATGTGACTAGCGCGCTGTCCGGTGGAACTGACGCGAGCTCTCTCACTCGGAAAAGGAGGCGATGTAGGAGGAGGCAGCGCCGGCACCGCACACGGACAAGTGTCGCTAACTATTTTACCTAACTTCGTCGACAGTTTGGCCCGGCGTTGACCACGTACGTCCGGCCTGACTCTCTTCCCCCCCCCCTCTCTCGCTCTCTCTCTCTCTCTCTCTCTCTCTCTCTCTCTCTCTCCGGGGAAAAGGAGGCAAGGGTAGTAGC
>UCOM01003600.1:0-16753 GCA_900474385.1 Ormyrus pomaceus | reverse complement strand
CTATAACTTTTGAACAAATAAAGATTTTTGGATGTCTTTTTTTTTAATCGATAGGATTTGATCTCACCTTTCAAATGCGGGGAGTTAAATTACTGTACCGTTAATAATTGAGAAGTTATACGTGATTACAGTAAAAATTAAGTGCATTGACATACTGACCAGCGGATTGAAAATTCAAAGTCAGCGCTCTCAAAATCAGTGTCATGCTCTTCTCGGTTAATGTCCTGTGGGGCAACCGATTGAATTTGATAATTTTGAGAGCATAAATACAAAGATAAAAGGAGGTACGGGCAACTAGTTCAAAACGGTCTGTTGATTGAATTCGAAGTCTGACTTCCAGCGTCGTGTTCGGACTTCTTTAGCTCGAATTATTAGATTAAAAGAGGAAATTGAAAAGTTCTAAAATATCCAAGGTTACGTAATATAGATCGAGGTTCATCAATACTCCTTGAATCAAGTAAATTCAGAAGGAGCATCCCCATTTAGAAGTAATTGCCGCCAAAACGGAAAAGAAGACAGAAAGCGAAAAGACCAAACCATCGAAGTTTTGTAAGTAATTAATAATTATAATAACCAGACAACTTATTCGTTAATTTGTGTTATATATAGAAAATCAATTAAGCAGTGTTAGTAATAGTTTTCCGTGCAAGTAATAGTTTTTTTTTTATAAAATTTAATCATATTTATAATTATTTATATCTTATTTGATTTAATTGATTTTCACACACCTCAACCGAAATATCAATAATTTAGAAAAAGAGATTATAAATGTATTTGAAGTAAATGTAAGTGATATTTATATTATAAGTAGAGATCTAAATTTTCACATTAATAACCACTTCAAAGGCATAACATGGGTAAACCTTTGCAGTTTGAAGGTTATTAGACAGTCATAAGTAAAAGTCACTTAACATATACAGTAAATAATATATTTATATAAATACATACAAGCTTAACGACTAATCAATGAAATCTCCGAATAAATTCGAAAGAGTTAATGTTTCTAAAGGTTACTGCTGCATGCCACACAAAGTCCGGGGCGCAAAAGCTGCTATTATTTCCAAGTACATTTTGAGTTTAATAACTTCATGAAAGGGAAAAAACGAGTACGAAAATGGCCAAAAGAAAATAGTTACTAAATCTAATACCAGGATATAGTAAAGAGCTGCGCGCGACTTAACCTGCCATAATATTTTCATACATTACTTACGCAAGAACCGCTTTGATGGATAAATAAATTTCGCTTGTGGCGCTTGCATTCGCCCCCCCCCCCTCCGAATCCGGGAAAAATTTAATAATAAACCCCGTGGCTCTTGCACGCATCTGTGGAGAAGAATTGCAGAGCAGAAAAGCACTCGCGGGTTTTACGCGCATTTTTCCGGAAATATTCTAATTTTTCGCGTGGAACAAAACTTTCGTAAGAATTAGGGAACGTAATGGTTGAAAAGGGCTTAAAGCAGAAATGGTTTTACATTAATGCAACTCTTGTGGTTACGGAATTAAGCAAAATTAAACATTACCCGTAAATGCCCGTATTTAAAAAACAATATTTTTTTTTTTTTTTTTGCAAGAAAATTTAATTTTGCATTATCTTTCATTAAACAGCTCTCTTTGTTTAATATTTTTGTGAAAGGAATTTAATTAAAATAATTGAATGATTTTATTCATACTGAAAAAATTTTAATAAAAATTATTCAATATTACTTTTATAGCTCCAATGTTTTTAAAAAATATTAAATTTTGAACTTAATGGAAGGTATAGAATTAAAAAGCAAATCAGACCATTAGTCAAAGCGACACTCAATTTCTCTTAAAAAAAAAAGCCGATAAATCTCACCAGCTCACCCAAAGCATCCATAATCGTTGCCCCAAAAAGCTCGCAAAATTTTCCTCGTCCAGATACACACCAGTCGAACGGAGCGCTTCGAGAAAAAAAGGGATAATTAGCCGCTCTCTTTCGAGCCTTCAGCAATTTTTCCAAGGAAATATAATTGCTCGAGTCATAAATAAGTGCCTCCTCGACGTCCCTGTCGCGCGCACTCGAGACACGCCTGGTTTTTCTTTTTTTTTAGCGCGAGTGCGTGTCGGAGGAATAAGGAAACGCGCGCGCGGTCCATTAGATCCGTCGGGCCGACTTGCCCCGCGCGCACTTGATAATGAAATGCACACAGAGGCGGAGGTGCGGGTAAGTGCACAATTAGGAGCGAGGGAGAAAGGAGCGGAGGGGGGGCTCGAAAAAAATTGACATTGCCGTCGTTTTAGGATCTCTTGTTCTTTCTTTACTTTGGACTATTCTACCTGGAAGAACTTGAAGGATGGTTTTTATCAGACTGAATTGCATACATTTTTTTTTATTATACGTTTCTCGCGCGAGTATAATTTTAGAGTAAAGCAATATGAGGTTATTTTAATATAAAATAATTTGGCTTATTTAATAAAATTAATTTCTTTTATCTCTTGAAAAATTAACTCCTCTTTCATATTATATATAAAATTACATTTGATGTTAACGGAAATAATTGTAACATAATATTTGCGATTCATTCGAAACAGGAAAGCAGCATAAATGATACTTTAAAAGTATAAACAATAACATAAATCGCATAATGAATAATCGACGAATGATTCGAAACTGGCAGCGAATAGGAAGCATACTCAACGCACTTAATCCCCGCAAGCTGCGCGGATGTACAAGCAATCGACTCCCTCTCAACTTATACGTTCCACTGGATAAACCAGGCGCTCTATCGACAAAAAAAAACGGCGGCTCTGCAGTTTGTAAAAGCTTAAAGCTAAAGTTGTACTACGCTAAACGACGCCATGAACAAAAAAAGCTTGTCGCGAGCTTTCCGTCCCCGTTTATTTTCGGACGCCGCCCAACCCCATCGATAATCAAAACACTGCAAGCTTCAAAGCAAACATAACGTCCCTCTTTCTCTCTCTCTCTCTCTCTCTCTCTCGCTGGCTTCAAATGAATATATACCCGTCCGCGGCAGCAGCCACAGGGGTGTCACGCCGACGACAGTGCCGTGCTTTAAATTTGCTGCGATGGGACATTGTTGTCGTTTAGGAGATTAAAGCGGTTTAAAATAGAACGTAAGATCGAGTCGTTTTATAACGTCAGTTTACGGGTGTTTCGACAGTTAATCTAGCCTGAGATTGATTAATATTTAATTAAACAACGTATTTTTTAAATGCTGGAGATACATACATTTTTTCTCCCGAAAATAGAAGATTGATTAAAAATTGACACTTTGGAAACGTACTGTAATCATAAAAGTGTGATATAAACGTTACCAATTTTATTACCTCAGATTCTCGTAAACATATCTCTTTAATCGCGCCCTCCCTTTATTATACACTCCGGAAAAATACCCGACAATAATAGCCGATCGAACAATGGTCCATCCTTGGCCCAAGTACAGCTAATTTTCGCAGATATACGTATTACTTTCTCCGCGGAGCCTCCTCGAAAAATGCGGAACGCCGGCGGTCCGGTCGATCCCCCGGAAATTTCAAGCGGTTCTCGCAGGGTTGAAATGCCAAGACTCTCGAGAGGCAACGACCTCGGCTTTGGCGCTCGGGCGTGGGTGTATAAGAAATCTCCTTGTCTTCCGGGGCGGGCCTCCACCTCCCCCCTCTCTCTCACTCCCTGCTTCATTTGTACAAACGCGGGTGAGGAGACTTAAGGGAGAACAGAAGGGCGCGCGCGCTCCGCTCCGTCTGTCTTTCTTTGTGAATGGGCGCGAGCGCGTGTTATTGTAGATTCACGAGGGAGGAGAGGCATTGTTGTCGAGAGCGGCCACTGGAGCCCGTTCCGCCGCCGGTGAAAGTCAATGGAGACCTCTCTGTATACGTGCGCTGATTTTGCCGATAAGAACCGGCTTTTTTTTTGTTCAGCCAGTCAGTCACTTGTTGACGGGGATTGACAAATTTTAATTGCCGATTCTCTTGGCCGAGAGAGTTGCTCTTCTGGTCATTTGGAATCCTCTTTTGTGAATCAATTTTTTTCGATTTTACGAGGGTACCCTGAGAAAAGGGGCTCCCGATGAGAAAGTGTTCCGAAAATATTCCCTCTTATTTCAGTAATTCAGAAATAAATACATTTTGATATACAGAATATTTGTAAGCCGTGTTATTCGGGTACAATCTTTTTTTAAAAAGTCAGAAAAGCTCTACTCTACTAATTTCAAATTTAAGAAGGCAGTTTAATAAAATTAAATAAAAAAGTTTTTCTTTTATAAATTTTAATTGCATCAATAAAAATCGCTGAATATATATTTCAAATATTTTTATATATTCATTAATAACATATAAAAATGATAATAAATGCGTAATTTTATTTTTCATTTATATTCCATTCAGAAATACTTTGAATTTTCGTATATATTTTAAAAGTGCAGTAAACAGCTTTAATTAATAATTGCAATAATCGCGTGTGCAATTTACGCAATATTGCCGTTGAATTATATTGATATTTGATAATTACGTCGATCATAATAGGGAGTACATAATGCACATTAATTTGAACCATATTATCTCTTTTGAAAAACGCATCTTTATTCCTATTATTACTTAGTATATAATTAAATATTTTAATTTAGAATATTAAATTTTTTCCGTTTAAATCATAAATTTCAAATGCTAAAACGTATAGAGATACACAAATTCGACCCCGCTTTTAATCATATTTTATCAACAAATGCAGAAGAGAATAAAACGTCCATTTTTCTTTATATTTACAATTTACGTGAAATGGAATAAGCGCAACAAGACAGATATTGAATTTTTATTTATTCGTGTGGCCCTCGCGAATAAATTTCTTTTATACCCATATCGATTCTGTCGTTAGTCCCAGAAGGGAAAAATAATAAATTTCAAAACAAATATCCAAAAACCATTTCACTTAAAAATATTTTTGACTCTTTCCTCGAATCAAATCGAAAGTAGGGAAGAACAGTGTTTCGCCAATATATTACATCTTATTTATTAGCAATATATTATTGATACATTGAACCGATAATCGTTCAATCTGAAAGATACTAAAAAGTTGGTTTTCATTTTTTTGTTGTAACACTACTTTAAAACGTACAAACGGCCATCAAAGGCTATTCAAATACACAAAAAATATTTACAGCCCTTTCCTTTAATATTAAAATCCAATGCGAAATTACATTGACTTCCATCTATAAAACCAGTTAAAACTAATTCTTCCACAATCGCAACTATAATACACTCAGTCCGGCACGAGCGAAAGCAAACGTTTTAAACGTCCGTTTATCCCAGGCGCGATCGAAGAGAGCACGCGAAAAATCGCAGAAACCCGCGCGCAGCTATATCCCGGGAGCAAATACGGAGATTCCCGGTGCGCGTCAGCTCGCGGCCGCGCATTCGATATCGGACCGGTGTGTTGTTTGCGCGCACAAGAGCGCGGCGCGTCAACTATGCGCAAAATTTCGCCGGCAGAGCCCGTCCCGCCTCCTCCTCCTCGTCCTCCCTCTTAAGCCGCTTTCGCTCCCTCTTGTTTTCGGGCATTCGCTCGCCGTTGGAGATGCGTTCTCTGTGCGGGTGCGTTTGGAGCTTCGCCCACAAATTAGAGCCCCGCCGCGTGCATAGTGAAATAAGGCGCGCCGGGGGAATCCCTTTTTTTCGGACTGAGTTATACTGGGAGATGAGTTATCGCGCCGAGCTTGTTGCCAGAAACAGCTTTTGAGAACTTAAATTTTCGATTTTTTTTTAACGGGGCTTCGATGTAAACGCTTTAAATACATTAAAGTTGTTCTGTGAATATATATATATATATATAGCTTTGACTGTCTCTTTCGATTCTCGAAATTGTTGGATGCACGTTATTGCTTTTGACGTTCATCAATTCATTAAATTCCGCAAATAAATAACTCATCAAGCAGAATGAGCTGCAAGAATTCAAACGGCAAAATAGCCTCCATTTAATTTCTAACAGCACTGCCCTCCCCTCCCCAGTTATTGAAACACCTTCCCCTTCAAAATTCAATACATTTCAAAACTGCGAGCTACGTGCATCGCATTCCAGCGAAGCAATATATGATTTCCCTGCCTCCCCCCTCGCAGCCCTTTTCCCCACGTACATATGCGCGGACGTGTGTGTGCGCGAACCGATGATAAATATCAAATCCATCATACGGCTGAGAATTTCTTCGTGCGTCAGGAGCAAGAGGGCGAAATGCCGCGCGGAACTCTCGGGGGCCAGGATGCGAATAAATTTTCGCTCTCCGATCGGTTGTAAAGCATCGCGGACTTTTATTCAGTGGCGCTCTTCCGCTCGCTGGCATGAAGTAGATTGCGATTCGCGGCCGAGACGCACTTGACATATCGTTAAAATCGCTTCGTTCGAAAATCGCCGCGACAAAGAGATTCTTTGAGTTCTCGCTCGGAATTATCACAGTCGATTGGCCTCCGGGCAAATCGCGCGGAGAATATTAAGCCCGAGACTCGAAAAGTACAATTTTGAACGACGTCGGGGGGTGGATCCGCTTGAATTTCTGAGAATTTAATAAGATTTTCAAAGATGAAGCTCTGAGCGCATTAAAGTTTTCCGCGTCGCTTTAATATCTTGGAAATTTTGAACTTCGGGCTCGAAACTTGGAGTTGAAAATCAGTAGATTCTTTGCTTAGATCGGCTGCTACATTCATGGAACTTTTTCCATTTTAGGTTCTGTAAACATACACGTGTTTGTTAAAAACTTAAAAAGCTTGATAAATTTGAAAAGAATCGTGCGTTTCAATAAATGTAAATCAGCTTTTTTTAAAATGCCGTATTTTTTAACTTTATGAAGTTATTAATCAAAGCACCTTTCCTTTACGTTTTGCTTGAGCTCGTAAAATTTATTCAGCAATTAACTAAATAAAAAAAAGCTTTTTTCCACAAAGTACCAAAAAAATAAAATCCCCTTTGAACCCTCTGCAGAGCAACGTCACCTCGGCAAAGCTCTCTCCACAATACGAGCTGTCAAAGCTCGACGCATCTAAATCTCTTTCATCGGTTCTATTTAACCTTCTTTTCCCATTCCTCGGGCCCAGAAGTCCGCTGGAAAGATAAGATTTGTCTCCGGCGTTCCTTCAAGCTCGCTCGGCAGTGCGGATCCACTCAAGGAAATTGGCGGATCGCGCATTCCGTATTCGGCTGAGTTTATGTGCTCACCGGGAAGGTAAGAGTCGAGGAAAAGACCACCCCCCGATTACGTATACTTTACATTAGCCGCGGTCAGCCGTCGGTCGCGCGAATTCGACGAGCCGGGGCTCCGATTAAAATTTTTCAAAGCGGAGTCAGTGGTCCGGAAGCGGAGTCGATGAATTTTAAGGAGGGGGACTTTCTAACGAGGCGAATGTTTTCCAATTGAATTCGGCCTTTCGAACGAGGCCGAAGTTCCTTTTGTTCGACGCGTTTCGTCGAATTAGATTCGTTATAGGATTCAAGACTGTTTTTAGTTGAAGTGATTTTTATTGATTAGCTATGAAAGGTCGAAATTACTTTAGCCTGGAAAATAAAAGCCGCTTTTGTGAAGGAGGTCGTGATTCTTTTAATGAAACCTTTCGTGCCGCGAAGCTTAAGTGAATTGTGCGAATTGAGGAGGAACTAATACTTGGGTAGTAAAATAAAGTTGAAAATCTGGCTTTACAATTGCATTGATCGTAATTAGCATTAAATTTTTATCGATTGGTCTGATTTAGTATTTTATTTGAAAGTAAACTCTTAAAATATACAACGCATGCACTGACGTGAGTGAGGCACGAGATTTGTAGTCGTAAGTAATTCTAAATGTGAGATATTTTTCGGAGTACTATTATATTTGAACATTTCGTAGCAAGTTTTCCATAACTTAAAATAAAAATTTATACACACCGATAGTTTTATTTTTTCAAAAAAAAACTGGGTCGAACTAAAAACGTTAAAGGACAATGTAAAAATGGTGTCAACCTTTAACTTTTCAAAACTTTTTGACTTTTAAAACTAAGCTTTTCTTTGAATAAGCTTCTGTTACATCGTGTTTATAAAAGCCAAAAAAAAGTTCATAGTGAAAATAAAATGTATTTAAAAAAAGAGATTTTCTCTTAAACTTGTTAAACCTTGATTCTTTTCCAAAGAGAAAACCGACTTTTAAAATGTTTAGCGCAGCGCGAATAAAAGCACGTCCTCGAGAGAGCTAATCCTCGCAAATTCGCCAATAATTTACTGCTCTCCCCGTGAAGCGCGCGACATCACTCGACGGCGAAGCAAGGGAGACGCAGACAAAGCGGAGCTGACAGCCATGCAGGAGGATAGCAGGCTCCGGGAAGGAAGAGCAAAGGCGAACAGCAAGCAATGTCACTGTTGCCTGGTATATGCACACACAGGCCGCGCGCGACTCCGTCAAACAAACGAGCGCGTCTTTGTCGGGCCGCGTTAGGAAAAGCCGCATTCTCTCTCTCTCTCTCTCTCTCTCTCTCTTGGCTTGGCTCCTCGCCTCGCAGCCGCTTTATATCTCATCAGTCGAACGAGCGGAATCTCGTTTCGGGAGGAAGACAAGCACCCCGGATAATTATTCATTAGGAACCTGTGTATTTAGAGGGAACTAGGAATTTTCGTAGTTCCAATGCCTTGATTGGACAAAGATGTCATTTTTTTAATGTTAGATTATTCAAGTGCAGCCGCTGTAGATTGAATTAAATGCAGTAGATAATAGATGTATTTCACTTTCTTGCAATCCAAAAAGTGTAAACTTTCATATTGAATGGAACTGATCGACGCGTAAAGATCAATGCATTTATTTGGAAAACTTTAAATAAATAATTAGTTAAACACACAGAATAAAAATATGCATTTTTAATGTAAAAAAATGCACTTTTTCAAATATTTAAAATAAACTTTGAAAAACAATTTCGTACATCAATTTTTTGAGTGATAGATTTTAATATCCTAAACAGTGCTGATGAAAGTAATCAAAGTAAGTTACTCACTTTACTATTTATAACTATTTTTCTCGCAGAGTTTAATTAAGCTAAAAATTTAAAAAATGTATACACTTCTTTTTAATTAAGTTAATTTTGCTTTTAAGCACAATTTGAATATAAAATTGTTTTTATTTTCTTTTCAACAGCTAGAATTCTATGAATAATATAGCAGGTGTTCTTAAGCTAATGCACAGACTCCAAAAGTCAATTTGACTAATCCTACCTTTACAAAGCTTAGAACAAGAGGATTATCTAACAAAGATACGTAATATGCTCAAAAGCATTTCACTGAAACATTGTTATTAATCACAAAGGAATCAATTACCTCAATAGAATACTTGTTGAAAAAATAAATTATTTTCTTATATTTATAAGAGCAAATAAGTAAATGGCCACCAAAAGTTTTGTGTGAAAATGTTTTATTTTCAGTAAATGTAGTCCTTATAATTACAAAAAATGCAGCATTTAATGATGCTGTGCTGCAGCCTTTCTCATTTGTACAAGGATGTTTCCTAGCTCTTCACGCTTCCTCTTGGCACGGATGTGAGTTCCCAACTGAAAAATATATTAAAAACTTAATAATTAAAAAACACCTATTTATTTCAATTATTATTCATTTCAATATTAATTTTTTTGGCTAATTATTCCTTAAAATTTTTAAGAAAATACTTTGATCACTTACATTTTTGAAAATAATAATTATAAATTTAAAAGCAATATTGATAAGGTTACAATTGATTTAAATGATTAAGGTTGAATTTATCTGCAGAATAAAAATAAAAATAACTTACCCTCCTCTTCAAAAATTTGAGAGCACGTTTATCTTTTGACACCTTCAACAATTCCATAGCTCTCTTTTCGTAAGGAGCGTGTCCAGTGACTTCACGGATAAGGTCTCTGACAAATTTACTGTGCTTGGTTTGACGCTAGAATGATAAAATTGCAATTATAAAAACATTTAGCTTAAATTTTTGAATCCATTTTGAAATAACCATTTTAAAAAAATGTTTTTAAAGGAAAAATTAATTAACACATTGATACTTTTAAATGCAGAAAGAGTCAGTGAGAAACACATGTTTACAACTGTTTACAACAAAAAGAGTGAATAAAGATTCTATAAATGAATTGAAAATAATAGACATGTATCAAATAGAAATGTACACTTTTGAAATATTATTTAAAGCAGGAATTATATCAAACTAATATTAAAAAAATGAACTTTACAAGGTGTCAACATTGTCTTGTTAAACAGTCAATATTGTTGTTATAAAAGATACTTACTCCCTTTAGCCTTGCGGGTCTAATGGCAACGGTCTTCTCTTTCTTGGATTTGGTTTTTGCCACACGAATTTTGGTAGTTTTGTGACCCTTGTTGAGGCCGATGGCCAGCTCGTATCTCGGTGCCATCCTGGACGAAAAAACAGGGTTCAATTAGAGGTTACGTCAGACGAAACTTTGTTTAGAATTTATCACAAAAAAGAATGTAATATTTTTGGAACTATTTATTAATAATGAATCATCAATTGTTAAACAATAGATTTAATCATACGAAAGTAAAAATTTATAGCAGATTTCTTTGATTCTTTTGGATTATTAAACTTTCACAAACCTTCAAAGCCGAGAGCACGCGAAAAAGGAATGGATGCCGTTTTAACTAGGAACTTAGGGAAATATTTTACGCTCATGCGCACGTCACACTAGGCTAGTTATTTGTATAGGCGGGAAACTTGAAATTTTTGAAAGGAGAGCTAGAATTTTTGTTTTAATTATTTTACACTTTTTTATTAAAATGTATAAATTTAATAAAAACATTATTATTTGCCAACAAAAAAGTTTTTAAATATTACGTCCAAGATTTCTTCAGTATTGATGTGGCCAGTGATTTTTCCAAGTTCTCGAGCAGCTTTACGAATTTCTTGAGTAGCTAGTACAATGTCATAATTCTTTTTTGATATAATGTAAAAATAATTTAAAATGTAGTCGTAACAATTCAGCAAGTGATTTCTGTGCCTTTCTTGACTGATTGTTGGATTCTCTGCTGTAGGATTTCCACAACTAATAAAAGAAAAGAAAATAAATATTACCTTTATAAAACTTAAAATAATATTATATTAATATATAGTTTAAAATTCAAACTTACATTTCTTCAAAATATTTTCTCATAGATTCCAGTAAATTAGGAAAACCTTCTTCATTGGTACAAGAAATACCAATTAAATTATGTTTCTTAAAATTCCTTTTAGTTTCTTCTCTTAATAAATCTAACTTATTTATAACTACCATACAATTTCTAGCTAATTTTCCATTTACTAAAAGCAGCTTATCTAATTCCAGACTTTTAATATAAGAATCTAAATATTCTTTAAACGGTTTTTGGCTTTTTGCGTACTCTTCTCCATTAATGACTAGAATAATAAAGTCTGCTTTAGAAGCTTGATCTCGAGCTCTTTTAATACCTTCCATTTCAACAACATCATTTGAAAATTTATTTAAACCTGCTGTGTCAGCTAACAATATTGGATACCCAGAAATGTTTGTTGTTAATTCAACAACATCCCTTGTTGTTCCTGGAATAGAAGTGACAATTGCAGCATTCCTTTGAGCTAAACAATTCAATAAACTACTTTTTCCAGCATTAGGTTCTCCAATAATAGCAGTTCTTATGCCTGTTCGAAGAATTTCTCCTTTTCTTCCATCTGACAAATGTTTTTCAATTTTATTAGCAAGATTTTTTAAATCATTGTTACATTTTTCTAAAACATCACTTTCAATGTTTTCTTCTTCTCCAAAATCTATATAAGCTTCAATGTTTGCTAAACATCTCAAAAGAATTTCTCTCCAACCACTATATAAAGTACTAAGATGTCCATGAGCTTGAAGCAAAGCTTGTTTTCTTTGCTGTTCAGTTTCAGCGTGAATTAAATCTGCCAAACCTTCAATTTCTGTTAAATCTAATTTGTTATTAAAAAAAGCTCTTCTAGTAAATTCTCCTGGCAGTGCTGGACGAAATTTTAAGTTTGATAAAGCAGACATTAAAGCGGAAAGTATTGCAACTCCTCCATGAACTTGAAGTTCCACACTGTCTTCACCAGTAAATGAATTTGGAGCTAAAAAAAATATATTTTAAAATTATTTCTGAGAATAATTAAATTAAAAATTTTAAAATATCAAAAATCTAAATGTAAACCTGGAAACCATAGGCACAATCCCTTATCTATAATTTCTCCAGTTTTAGGGTTGCGTATATTTCTTAAATAAGCTCGCCTGGGTTCAAGTTTAGATATGGTTGTCATTTTGTCTAATGCTAATTTAGCATTATCACCTGATATTCTTACAACTGCTACTCCACATTTTCCTTGACCTTTAAGTACACATTTTTTTATAAAAAAAAACAATCATATGTACAAAATAATAAAAATTATGAATTTAATAACCAGATGAGAGTGCATAAATTGTTGAGCCTGCATTTGCTGTATCATTTAAAAACGTTCTATTTACAAAATTTATTAAGCAGTTGTTTTTAAAAAATTTTCGCGTAAAAAACATTTTTATTAAACAGTTTTTATTTACACGTAATAAAAAATAAAGCAGTTAAAAAAAAGTCAACCTTCCTTTCATTCATAATTACACTAATTACAGTCAAAAATTAATCGTAAACAATACTCCGTCTTGAAAGCTTTGGTTAGGGTTAAACTCGCGTGTGCGCAATTGTATATACTCACGCATATAAGATATAACACAGTATGTGTCGTAGCGATAAAATAATACATGTCTATCAGTGTCAACAAAATCTTAAAGCTCTATGGCTCGCTAAATTTGACACTTCTAATGTTGGATTTACGAATTTCTTCGACACCCATCGTCCGTCTTCTGTTTGACGAAGTTTATCGGTTATTAACCCAAGGCACTTTATTAGTATTTTTAAAGTACCTGCAGTGATAACGAGTAACCCCTTAAAAAATTCTTATGTATTTAACAATAAATTTATCAAGAGTACAGTTTTCTTTGTCGTAATAATAGCTGCAAAATAACAGTGCAGTTGATAAGAATCAGAATTTTCACAATAAAAGCTTTTATAGATAGATTAATTATTCAGACAAAGGAGAAAGTTATAGGCAAATAAAATGAATATGAATATCATCGTAGAATTGATTGAAACAAGTTTTTTCTTATGGGTGTACATTGAAACAGCATGGCTTTTAATAATAAACTTTGTGTATCTCACCATACCATGGTTTGTATGGCCTATAGCTGTTATTATTGTCCTGATAAGGTTCGGTACCAGAATTCCACCAGTAGATCCTAAAGTTGTAAAAAAAGTGCTTGGTATTGATCCTGTGCAATTCAATATACAAGATGATAGTTTACTGGAGGAAATAAATGATGATGATTATTGCATGAGAGTCATAGCGCACAGAGCAGCTGGATACGATTTTCCTGAAAACAGCATGACTGCTCTACATATGGTAAGTTTTGTTTTATTGTGTATAATATTTTCAATTGTTCCATATTAAAATACATTTTATTAATTTAAAAATGTTTCTATTTTCTATTTTCTAGAGTCAAGAAAGAGGCTGTGATGCTATAGAAGTAGATATATCTTTAACAAAGGACAATATTCCAGTTTTATTTCATGATTCAACTATTGACCGAATGACTGGAATTAGCGGCAGAATTAAAGACATGACATGGGATGAATTGAAGGATCTTGATATTTCTGCTACCCATCCTTTAAGGTAATTTAAAAACATCAAGGATATCAATTTTCAAACAATAATTTAAAAAACATACTAAATACATATTTTGCACAGAGTAAAACTGAATCCTGAAGGGGAAAAAATAGCACAACTTGAAGAAGGAATAGTAACTGCTTTAGGAAATCATCAACGACTCTTTCTTGATATAAAAGCAGAAGGCAATGTAATAGTAAATATAATAGTAGATTTATTTAAAAAATATCCTCAACTTTATGAATATGCAAGTGTAACCAGCTTCAATCCAATTACTATATATTTGGTAAACTAAAAAAGTATTTTAATTTTTCAAGATCTTTTTAATTTTTAAATCTAAAACTTAATTTAATTAATTATAATTAAATAAATTAAATTTATTTTCTCTTAATTTATTTTTTCTTTAATTTTTTAATCTTAAAGTTTTTGAATCAATTTTGACCTTTTATGTTTGCAAAAGATAAAAATTTAATATTCTATTTCTATTTATAAAATATTTTTTTTAACAGATTAGGAAAAAAGATCCTGCTATTATAGGTGGTCTGACATGGAGACCTCAATGTTTCTCTAAGAGAGCATATAATGGCTTTGAAGGACCACATCAGCCACGCTATGACAATTTTATTAAAGCCACCAAATCTAGATTATTAGATTTAGTTAATGACTGGGCCTTCAATCATTTAACATATTATATCCTTGGTTTATCGTATGTAATGCTACACAAAGATCTCGTTAATAGGTAAGTAACATTTTATTTTATTCTTTCAATGAACACTTGAGACAAAAAAATTATAATTTTTCTTAGTTTTATTTTTGTTAGAACTTAAAAGTTTAAGAAAACTTAAGAAAGTTTCTGTTCGTCTTTTCTGGAGAACGTGATATTATTTTTTATAAACAGGCTTTTGCTGGATTGCCTCTATAAAAATATCAGCAGGTTCGTTATACAGATGGATTTGTTTAGATAACATTGAATTAATTGTATACATTATTAAGGTTTTAATGAAGCAAGAATTAATATTTAATTTTTATTATAACAGCTTTCTGCATTAAAATTAAGCCATGTATTTAGTGCGTTATAAAATATCGAAAAGTATTCTTAATGTCACTTAAGTAATACTAACAAACATTGATTGATTAAAATTAAACTGCATGACCATTATTTTTTAGTTTATAAAAGTAGTTTTTGTTTTGATTTTGCTAATAATTTATAAGAGGAGTATAATAAATAATTCAGAAAATGATCAAAATAATTTTTAAATAAGTTTTTCTAATTTAAAAAAAAAATATGTACATTTCAGTGATGTTATACGTCGCTGGAATCAACGAGGAGTCCGAGTGTTTGTATGGACACTTAATTTACCGTTTGAAAAAAAATATTTTACAAGAAATTTAAGAGTTACATATTTGACGGATACTCTGCTATCGTAACTGAAAAGCGCAATTACCTACAGTATATTATTTGCAACGCAAGAGCTGCCGAACAATTTTTATATGTATAGTAAAATTAATCAAAAGAACTGTTTATGTAATTTAACATATTTTGCAAAGATTTTTATTGAAATCTAAGAAGACTTAATATTAATTTATTGATGATAGATGAATGTATGTGTTTTTTAAGAAAAATAATCTCTGCACAATACAAATGTGGACTGTCTACCAACTTTATACAAAAAAGTTTATATCTTTTGCACAAAGAAAATTTTTAATTGATAAAGTGATATATGTACATATATACAAAGTACAATATAAGGCCTCAAAAATATTCTCTTATTTATACAAAATAAAAAGACGTGTAATTAAATATTTAATCTTTTTATTCATAATCTTTATAACATATAGGCACTTAATACTTTTTAGTTAACAATTATATATAAAATTTTTACGAAGTCAATCCGATATAGCTTACACGATCGTTGTAAGTTTTCCTTTGCGAGATTCCATGCCTTCAATTAGACCAGTTAACAAATCTTCCATTTCCGTAGCTGCGCGTTTTAACTCGCAATTGTTATCTGCGCTAAATGTGTCTGCAATAATAAATATATCATTATTTAATGTATATTTCTTTTCTAATTATTTAAAATTTTTTAAATATAAATAAATGTTTATGCTAAGTTGTTTAGTATTATTCTTTTTTTATTCTTGATACCGTTGTTTTTACTAACTTTTATGTTTAATTTTACCGGTTATTTAAATTTGCTAATGATTTATTTTCAAGAAACGACATATCCACGAATCATGGAAATTTTTAACGATTTTATTATCAGTAATAAGAAATAAAAAATAGAATAGTCACCTTCAAGTAAACAATCGTTTGCAACCATATTTTGCAATCTGTCCAAGATATCATTGAGATCACCTTGAATGTTTTGCAAACTGCTGTGCTCTGAATGCTTGTCAGTTCTTTGCAATGATGGCAATATATTATCTCTGCTAATAACTGATGAGCATGTAGAGTTATCTATTTCTATATTATCGTTGTCATTTGAAATTTCTTTACTTTTACTTTCTCTTGGACTCAACCACTGAGAAAAACCGCTGTCATGGGCGGGAAATGTAGTTCGATGCCCTATAAAATAATTATTTTATAAATAAGAAATTTATTTTTTGATATGACTGAGAGTATGAGATTGAAATGATTAAATAAATGAATAAATAAATAAATGAAATTATCGACATTTCGACTGTGTCCCATTTTAATTGATTACTCTGAATAACCCTGTCTGAAAGACCTGGTAAAATGGGAACATTGCAGGATCACCTCCAATTGAAAAACTTCCAGATCAGAAGTTATAAGATTTTAAACTTACAAAGAGAACACATGACATATGGGTAATGGATTTTTCTGTAACTTTGGGATATGTTTTTTAATGTTAAAATATGAAGGAAGCCGCGTCCTTTCGACCTAACGCTCGATTTTTCAAAAGTTATGTGCGCTTTTAGCAAAAATCTAAGAAAAATCAATTTTTGTTTAATCACGTCTAACTTCTCAATTATTAACGGTACAGTATTTTAACTCCCCGCATTTGAAAGGTGAGATCAAATCCTATCGATTA
>UCOM01003599.1:0-16848 GCA_900474385.1 Ormyrus pomaceus | reverse complement strand
GCCTCGACGTTGAAGCGGTGACCAGAAGAAGACTCTGCGAGGCTCGTCCTCCGTCTCGATTTGCTGGTAGCCGAGGTGAGGTCCCGCAGCGTGGTCTCGGTTTCGTGTAGTCCGGTTTTCCTTAGCTCCGTCCGGACTGAATTTTTATCGGTCGCCGGCCATTGGAATCCGGTCGATTAGCCCCAGGACGGACCGGCTAGTTAACGTTTGCCGTGTGTCATCCGTCGATGTTGGTCGCCACGTCTCGGTCTCGCGACCGAGCGTTTCCGCTCCTCCTAGGCGGTCGCGGAAGACTTTCCTTTTTCGGGGCTAGTAGGCGAGAGAGCGAGCCTTGGCTTCACCGGCTCTTATAAGCTCTCCGCTTCCCCGCTCCGCTTGGTGGGAGACTCATCTAGAGTATATTTGGTCGCTTCGCGACTCTCCCCTCTCTCTGTCTTACCAACTAGCCTAACCGACACCGACGCGGCTCGCGGGCACTGCATCGTGTGTGCGCGACTCCCGTCGCTAGCCTACTTATAAAAGGCAAGTTTGTAACGTGAAGGAATTCACGTTACACATCAACCTATATAGGAAGTCCGAGATACATGCAACAGCATTATCAAGACGCAATGGCTATCACAAGAGCTATTGGTAGACCAGATCTATTTATTACAATGACGTGCAATCCAAAATGAGAAGAACTAAAAAATATTTTAAATAAATTTCCAAAATTTAACAATCTTCTTCAAGATATTGTAAAAAAAAATCTATTTGGAAGAGCTGTTGCCTATGTGTATACAATTGAATTTCAAAAAAGAGGGTTCCCTATAAAAAAAATCGCGTGATTATCGCATGATTTATTGCATGATTATCAAGGAATTAATCACATGATAATGACGTTATTAAGCATGTATTATTTTCGACCGAAATATTATGTTCATTATTGCGTGATAGTCACGTGATAATCACGCAATTATGCTTGAAAATGAATTTTCTTATAAAGTTACAGTTGTTAATAAGTAATTAATTAAATAAATAATTAATAAATAATTAAATGAATAATAAATAAGGATTTTGAAATAATTTGTATTGTAAAAGTTATTTTACGTTTTATTTATTTACAACATTATATACTACAATTTATCTAATAAAAGTACAAATTTGGTACTGGAATAATAAATGCTTTTGTCATTACATCAATATAAACGCATACTGACTTTATTTCACTCGTGTTTATACAAATTTCTTTTGATAATTTAATACTTTCCTGAATTATTTTTGAAAATTGATATGGTCTTGTTTCTATTACTTGACAAATAGTTTTTTCATCTTTTGTCCCTACATCCACTAAGAAATAATTAATTTTAATAAAAATGTCATTATTTAGCTGTGCGAAGTAATTACATGAGCGTTTATTGTGTTTTTGAGATGTCGTGAACAAACATCCGTCAATTACTACTCTCGAAAACGCTAAAGAAGTTTTGGAAATGCTAAATTTTTCTGCTACAATTGCATCCAAATATTTTCTTTTTCCTAAGTAAGTTATTTTATTTATTTTTAGAGTGTTCTTGATTCGTGATCGTTTTTCAAGTTGTTCACAGTATTCATATACTATTGCAGAACAGTTAGGATATACTTTATTTTGTAGAATTTGTATGCAGCGTTGCATATTTATGTGTTTAATAATTTGTAACACAACGCCTTTGGCGCTATGAATCGCTTTTAGCAAATTATGATTAGCACCTTCAAAAGGATATGTCGAATGTGCCCACAATGGCCCCCAATTATAAATACTTTCAGGTAAGTGAAGTAACTGATGGACATTGTATGTCATCGCCGTTAATGTATAAAATCTTTCTACTTCTGATACGAATGTATGCACCATATGATTAGCTCGATTTAATTCTGAGAAAGTTATATCCATTCCTAAGCATATGTGTAAAGATTCTACCAACAATAACCAATGATATAACAGTTGTTTATTTGTTAAAAATTTCTCAAAAAGAGGTACACTATAATACAAAGCAAAGTTTTCCCATTCCTTAGCTTTCCAGTATCCTCTATCACTGAATGGTCTTGATAGTCGCCCTACTTGATGCGGTACTTTCATATTTAATAGAAGATCATTCATAATTTCTATATCTCTTCTAGTTAAGTATTTTAGTATATTCTCTGTTATTTGCCGTACGACTCCAGAAACATAACAATGAAGATAGTCTGGGGTGAATCCCTTAATAATATCGAAATTATTTAATTGAAGCAGCGGCGAAACGTGTTTTATGCCGAAAACAGGATACTGTTTTTCAACCGCCTGTTTAGCAAAGAGTATTGTACTTTCATGGTCTCTGGCTGCTGGTAAAGGGAAAATGAATGGATATCTTACGCTTCCTCCATAGTACTTTCCTCGTTGCAAGCACCAATCACAGCCATAAAATGAGTTAAATTGGCATGAACCGTTCATAGGTGCTCGAGCCACTGTATCTACACATGCAACTGTAGCAAATAATTTTATACATCGCTCTTCGTTTTTAATCATACACCGTATACCGGCTGATGAAAGATGATTCATTTGATCTACGAAAGTATTCAAAAAAACACTCATTTCAGGTTTGTTTAACCCGAACCACAGTCCTGAAATAATAATACTCTGAAATCTATTTTTCACTGGAATCTCATTTAATAATAAATAAATAGGCCATATTGAGGAATTTGATGACTTAAATACAGGAGCACCGTCCGTATTAAAAATGAACGATGCATACGAATCTTTGCCATCTGCAGTTTTTATATTTTTTATAAAATTCATATACAATTTACCATCATAAATATCTTTTAAATGGTTTTTTTCATGAACTCTTTCTTTCAATACATAATCATAATAATTTTCATGCAACTGGAGATAATCTCGTATAGCATCGGAGGGATCTATAATAGCGAATAAACATCGATTTGACGGATTTGATACATCACTTTGTGTTCCACAGTTTCCACAAGTAATCGTCTTATTTAAATTTTCATATAAATCTAAATATTTTGTACACATATAACATGCAGCATGTAGTGTAGTATTTGCTACAGAGCATAACTTATCGAGAAAATAATGCGTTTCTGGTACGATAGACTTACAACATATACGATTAATCATTTTTAATAAATTCACTGTATTACTTATAGATGAATTGTTGGATTCTGAAAATTTTAACCCCATAAGCAGTAATTCAGCGGGACTAATATCGACGTTTATTGCTACGGATTCAAAAAATTTGTCATCATTCAACATTTCATCAAATGTATTGGATTTATTCTGCTTCTTCAGAATTTCCAAAAGTTCGTCGTCATCACTACTATATAAAACATCTGTAGAATCATTGCTGTTAACCTATAAATTAAATTTGTTATTATTATATTGTACATTATACTATCCGTTGTATGCTTTAAAAAATATAAAAATACCCTGTCGGAAATTTTCACTATTATTTGGTCATTTTTTGACCAATTTTTTATGGATTGGCTAAATTTTAGGTTAATTTTTTACCAAAAACTTTGTTAAAAACGACACCATTGTGACAGATAAAAATGGCGAAAGAGCAAATAGTAGCCAAATTAAATAATAAAATTAGATTATTATCTCTCTGTCTCTCTCTCTTTCTCTCTTTGATTTACTGTGATAATAGTATTATTTAGTATTAAGTTGACTGTGATATCATATTGTGCAATAATTTAAATTTTATATTATTTATATGTATTTTTTTTAATATGCTCACTGTTTTACATAATGTTTTGTAAACAAGTTACAAATAAACAAATATCTATCTATCTCTAGCTCTCTCTCTCTCTCTCTCTCTCTCTCTCAAGTTTACAAAATGTAAACGTATATATATATATAAAGTATTTCATGATAAATCCATCATATTTATTCTTTTTATTTTATTTTTCACGAATTCTTGACCAAAATATTTGACCAAAAAAATTCCCTATTGAAAAGGTCCGATAAAACCTTATAAAAACCTGGTAAATTGGTGCAAATACACACATATAATCGATACCGGTATTTACCAGGTTTTTCCGATAGGGTTGGCCAACCGTTAGTGAAATGGCTAAAAAAAATCGTGAAATTTCCAAAAGGGTAGTTATGAAGTCAAACAAAAATCAATTTTTTAATAATTTCATAAACTTTTTTAACGTTTTTTTTAAACGTTTTGAAGCCAAAATTATAAATTCGCATGACTTTTTGCTAGAAAGTTGACAGTTTCAAAATTACATTTTTACTGTACATATTTTTCTTTTTTATTTTGCCAAGCTAAAGAAGTAATTTTTTTTATGTTATATTTCATAAATATTATCGACAATCAATAGTTGGACTAAAGCAGAAATATACCCCACTGAAAAATCTTATCTTTACCTAAAATTTTTTATTTACCTTATTTTTAAAGTAAATATTAAAAGTAAATTTGAAGTCAAACAATTATTTATTTTTATTCCCATAAATATTTACAAAGACAATGTTATTACTTTTTTTATACATAATTCAACGAATAATACTCTTCTAAAGTAAAACCACTCTTCAAATTTTCTAATTTAATGAAATTATTTCGTTGAAGTAAAGATTATTTCCAATTTATTTTTTATATATAGAGTAAAAATAGGAAAAATCGGAAAATATAAATAACACATAATATATGCTACTCACGTGTGTTCCATCTAAAGTACTACAAGGCTCAACAGGTTCTTTCTCAAAGTTAGATTCTATACTTAAAGAATCACAGCTAATTTCCATTGAATTAATGACTTCATCATTTGAAAACTAAAAGTTTAAAAAGAAATTTAATAATGTGTTACGTATCTTTTTCACCGACCATATTCGCACACAAAGAGTTAAACAAACTTTTATTAAGGAGGTTCCTCAAAGATATTGAATATGTCAGAATTATTTTTTTAGTATTGATTATCATTCCTTAATGTATGACACGTAACCTGTTAAAATTTCAGACCAATTGTCCAAGCCGTTTTCGAAATATTAAAGAAAACATTAACATTGAGAACGCTCGATCTTCTCTTATGGGTCACTAGAAAATTAGAGATAAATAATGATTGTAGCATTTAAAAATACAGGAGAATAACAAAAAGCATACGAAAAGAAAAAGAATTTAATGCTGAATTGATTGACCTTGTAAAAAGTTAAAATTACCAGTTATTTTTAGAGCAATAAGACCGAATTGCAAAGAAAGTTGGTAAATACAAGTACCATTCGGCCGTACACTAGACAGAGAGCTGCATAGCAAGCTGCGAGAAGAATCTTCTTTGGGCTTGCTCGACTCACGACTACAAATTTGTTTATAACTTTTTATATATGGCGTTTAGAGGGACACGGTTTTCACGCAGACCTTTGTTAATACTTTTTGCATAATTTTGACGACAAATATTTGATAATTTCGAGAATTCATAACAGACTTTTGTTGATTAAAGAAAAAATTTTCTGTATTAAAAGTTACTTTTTTGTTTTAATTTTTTTTTTTTAATTTAACAAAATGTTTAATTAAATCGTGCCTATACAGTATGTATCAAGAAATATTCAGGAATGCCGCGGAATTTTTTCTAGTTATTTGGTTAATACTAGTCTTCATATCGGCAGATTGAAAAGAAAGTAGCTTTTATTTTCCGTACGATCGCGTCGCGAGCTAATGTTTTTATGGCAGATATTAAGTTGAAATTGTCAGCTACGCTTCTCGCACAAGAGTCAAAACCCATGATTTCTCCGCGGTTCTCCCACCCTACTGGCTTTTGAGAAACCTTCTTAATAATTAAGACATATAAACAAATGATTCAATACTTTCAAGAGTCTTGCACCTTACAAAAAGTTCCTTCAAACTGGTTAAAAAAATCAAAATTATATCAATTATAGACTCTTGAAATGATAATTTTACATAATTTTAAAAAACTAATAAGTTATAATTTTTTAAATTATTAAACAAGGATAAAATTTGAGTTTCAATAATTGATCATTTTTTAATATTTTTAAGTTATCGTATACTCAAAGCTTTTTGTATAAAAAATTTTCTTCGGGCAAAGGAAATATGAAATACCAAAATTTTAAATATTTAAAACTACAAATTTTATCATCGTTTGAAACTAAAGCTTGTGGAAAAAAATTGCTTTTTTCTTCAATGAAAAAATCAGAATAGTTAAATCTTTGATGAAAAATTTAATATATAATTATAAAAATAAAACAGGAATGTATTATTAATTCAATAATATTTTTTATAAGTTATGTAAAGGAGACACATTGAAAAATGTAAGATATTACAAATTGATTAATAGTTTTCATTTCTACAATAACTGCATCTGTTTTTTAATGATATTACCAATTATTATAATTTTAAAAATACTATTTTAAAAAATATGATTCGTTGAAAGTTCAGAATGACAAAAATAATGTTAAGTTTTCTAGGATGAATCTCCTTCTATTTGCTGAATCAACATATTACATAGAATACTAATAATTAAATTTCTTTTGACTCATTTGACCTGCATTCATAAAATAAGTTAATAGAAATGTATTTTAAGAAACTATTATTCATATAATTTTTATTTTTTTCACCCAATTTTAAAACGCTATATTTATATAGATATCAAAACATTGATATACTCACATTCAGCACTTGACATAGTCCTTCATCTGATTTTGTAACAGTTTTCGGTACAAACTTACTACTAGAAGCTTCATCACCGCTTTTTGAAGTCTAAATAAAAACTATATTAATTTCCTTATTATTTGTTATTATTTATTATTTTTTACAGTTGCATAAAAATCTAAACACAATTAGTAACAATAAAAACTTGTTGAACATTGTAAGATAATAAAAGTAAAAATGATTGCATTAAATAAAATTAATTATTTAACAATTAATTTACAATAATGGTAAATGAAAAATTTATGTTAAAGGATAAACGTTATAAAACTATATAATAATTTATTTCTGAAATACAGTAAATACTCAAAATATAATTTCTTTGTATAATGATTTCAATGAATATTAACAAAGTTTGACTAAAAATTATAATTTATAAAAATATTATTTCTAAAATTGCTTGTATTATATTTATAAAATAATTTCATTCATAATTATGTCAATATTTAAAAACAGATAAAACACATTTTCTACATAGTTTTTTTTTAAAATTCTGCTAATAAAAATTTAAATGAACTGTGAATTGCAATAGCTCATTGTAGAATCTATCAAGATTGCATTTTGTTTTCAAAATTTTATCAAATTTTATTAAATTTATTAATTTTATTAAATTCAAAATTTTATTAAAAATTCAGAAAAAGTAAAATCTGGTTTTACATGAGTATACGTACGTACCTTTATCTCGTTTATTGTTTTCTTAGCTTTTTTTACTGCGTATTGCGTTAATAACAAATTATTGTTACGAAAATATTGCTTATTCTTACTTCCTGACATTTTTAATTTATTTGTATGTAGATTCACACATTTGTAGCCATCGAGCATATTTCATATAATCCGTTGCTTCGATAATATTCCTTTGTCTTATTTCAAATACTAACCTCAACTGTGATACTTTTACCAAATGTGGTGCCACGTGTGAGCTGGACTCATAACCGCAAAATATAATGATACGACATGTTAGCTCATAGTCTGCGCACAAGTATAACTGATGTTGATGTTTTTGTTTAAATTTTTGTGATATTAATATATTCAGAATGGCTATTAAATTTGCATTAGTAAGGTACATAAATGAAAACAAAGATTTTATTGTGCCTATTAGTGATGTTAAAGAAAGAGTAACTGAGAACAACGGAAAAAAAAGGTTAAGAGATTTTAATCCAAAAGACTGCAACGACTTCCAAAAACAATTTTGGTATTTTTGCAAATGGATTTGCAATAATTATAATTGTTATGAAACAAATGATGAGCATATTCATTATTACAAAGCTAATATTTTGGCTTTATCACGTAAGTTTACCATTATTTATTAAATTAATTCAAACTCATTGCATTTTAAAAAAACATTTATTCATATTGTACTTATTAAATTATTATTTATTTGTTTTTTACGTCAAATGCAATGTTTTAGCAGTGATTTTTTACTTCTTTTTTAATGATTTTATGAGTGGTAAGAAAACAAAGAAATAATGTTTCCTTTTTAATTTTTTAAGATGTATAAGTTTATTTTAAAATTTAAATAAATTTTTATTTTGAAGTGAGTGTTAAATAAAGAAGCTTAAACAGATTTATTATTTATATCTGAGAGATACATTAACAACTTTTAAGAATTAAAAAAACCATTTCATTAATTAAGTTAAATTTTTTAAAAAGTTTAAATACATTTAATTTTGTTCATGTGTATTATTAGTAGATAATGTTTCATTTTGTAGAGTGTGCTATTTTAAATAATTTCTTGTAATTTGTAGAATCTAAAAATGACTTAAAAGCAAGAATTGAATCTACCCGTATTCGATATCCAAAAATGAGTACTGTCAACACATCATCAGGAACTGATGAGTTTTTATCTGATGCATCGTTAACAGCCAATGTACATACAAAAAAGGTAATTTTATTTACTATATCGCTATCTCTCTTCCACTCGTGGTAATTATGGTGACCAGGTTACCATAATTTTTGTTATCCTTTTTTAACTTACTAAAGAAATAACTCTGTCTCTCTTGCCGGTTACCATAATGACCTAATTTCAAAAATATATATATATATATTATATGATTATAATAATACTTATTTACATGTGCTTCTAATATTTATATAAATATATAAATTACAATTATTGTGAATTAAGTTTTAAGTTTTTATAAAAACTTGCATATTTTTTCCAATTTGCTTTACATGTAAATAAGCCTAAAATACTAACAAGGAGAGTATATCATATTTGGGTGACAGATTGCATCCAAATTGGTTCATATGTCTCTTCTTACATCATCAATGACTTACCTGGAGTTTTAGAGCCTAACGCTCATCCAGTCCCCAGATATTCTGATGTAGCCTTGGACTCGACTATAAAACACCTGTCCTGGACGATGGCAGCAAACTTCTTTTATACCTTATATTCCTTGTGTATTTGCTTTCTACAATCACAACAAATACATTAAAGATAAAATTCATTATATTTATGTATAATAAGCTTCATTGAGTTTAATTAAGCTTCTTGACGTATCAAGTTTATGCTAAAAACTCAACTTTTTAGCATAAAACTAGCATACAAATTATAACTAAACAAATTAAAATAAATATAAGAATAACGTTACTTTACCTTCATAGTTAAAAACCGCCGCCAATTCATTGGCAGTTAGCTTCCTCCTAATTAATTTATCATTCCAATATTATCTTCGAGATTCATTTAAAACAATCGATTTCAACAACATAATTTCAAACTATTCTATACATAATTAATTATTCATTTTTGTATTATTATTTTATTTTTATATGTCCATTTTCGAATATTTAATGAACAGCAAACAAAATTTAAATTAAAATGTTATTGGAATATTGAAAGTTCTAAAAACCAGAATTTTTGAAACTCCACGCAGAAAGCTCGATGTCGCGCAAGCTTGAAAATGCATGGGCTAAATCAAGCTTTGAACAAGTCGTATCAAAATATAATGTTCACTATAGGAGCAAAAAGGTGATTTTAACCTGGTCTTTCACACTATTTTCGTTTTGAAGAAAATTAAATAGAAATTTCTAGTGAATTGAATTTTCTCTAGTAATTATTAGCCAAAGAAAAGTAATTTTTTGTATTTGATTTGAACTATATTGCTGAAACTAATGTAAACAATCATAATAAAATAATAATAATAAAAATAAAAATATGACTGTACTATATTATTATATATAATCGCGATATCATATATAATTTAAAATCGCTGTAAAACAGAAACTAGTAGATAAATTAAAAAAATTCTTTTTAATTTTGAAAATTTAGTTAAAGATGAAAGAAATAACTGGTCGATTATTCACTAAGATACAGCTATTCAAAAAATTTAAAAAAATAAATAAAACCTTAATATCTTTTGAACTAATAAGTTTCATAAGCTGAAAAACTACACAGCTCTAAACATACAAACGATCTACTTTTTTCCACAATTTCAATTAAATAAAAGCATTTTTATTCCTGTAATCGTTGGACATAGAAAACTCATTTTTTTCTGTTTTCAGCTTTTTACTCCAAAACTATTTGGCAAAATGGCTTGATATTTTTACAGATTATAGCTCAATATATTCTTAATTACCTAAATTTTTTTCAGACCAGTTGATAATTGAAATTAAGAATACAAGCTTTTAAAAAAACCCGTTTTTATTAAAAACAAAAAAACCATAAGAACTAGAGTAATTTTTTTTCTCTGAAATTATAGGTATTTTTAGGCTCTTTAAAATAGTTTTTGTTCGATTCAAATATCTCAATCCTGTCATTAAAAAAAAGTTAAATTAAATTTTTCGAAAATCGAAAATTGTCGATAAAATGAAAACGAATAAGCTAAACAAAAAAAGAATTTTTGAGCCGCCATCACAAAAAGAAAACAAAAAATGAGCCATGAAAGATGCAAATCCGTTCAGTAGGAGCTGAGATTCAGGCATACACGCACACACACACGCGCGCGCACGCACATACATCCATACAGACATTTTTCAAAAACCATTTATTCTTGTTTCTGACACCTTAAAACACAATTACAACAGATTTTTGGAACAATTACAAAAATTACTAGCCCATAGCTTCCTCTAGGAGAAAGCAATAACTTATCTAATAAAAAGTTCTTCTTCGGACACAATTAAAAATTAAACAATTAATTAAATAATTAAATAAATTAAATAAATAATTAAATAAATTAAATAATTAATTAAATAAATTAAATAAATAATGCAATAAATAATTAAATAAATTAAATAAATTAAATAAAGAAAAGGTATCAGTAAAAAACTGAAAAATAACACGTCAGGGTAGGTGTGTTATTAAAAGGGATCTAGGTGAGCGTTAGGCTCTAAAACTCCAGGCAAGTAATCGATGATGTAAGAAGAGACATGAACCAATTTGGGTACAATCTGTTACCCAAATATCATATACTATCCTTGTAAATAATTTATGTTTTACAACTATAACAAATATTCTTTACTACAAAATTAATATTTAAATAATGTTTATTAAAAATCATTGGATAAACAGTATATGCAGCAGAAAAAAGATATTGCTATGAAGGAAAAAAATATAAGTATTTTGAAAAAATTAGAAAACAGATTTTCAGAATTGTGTGATTTTGAAGATTCAGATGAATTAAATAATCAACCTCCAAAAAAAATTCTCAGGGTATCACTACAACGACTGAAAGAAACAAATTCTTATAATTTAAACCAAAGATTTATAAGTTCAACCTCTCAGTTATCAACAGTTAGCTCTAACTCGGAAAAATCTCTGTCGCCATCGTTTAGTAGAACGGCAGTTCAAGAATCAAATATTTCACCTTTATTTAATTCTGAAAACTTTAATGAAAATAATTCCGAAAATGATTATCATGATAATGATGGAAATGAAGATGAAAATGTAAATAATAATGAAAATCATAATATAAATGACGAAAGGGAAGAAGAAAATGTAAATAATAATGAAGATCATACTCTAAATAATGAAAATGAAGGTGATAATTATGAAAGTGAAAATCATCAAAATTGTGATGAAATCGAGATGAACAATAACAATGAAATCAATCAAAATAATTCACAAAATAACGATGAAATTGATCATCATTATGTTAACAATCAGAACAACAATAATCGACGAGGTAGGAATTGTAAATTTTCTTATGAGAAATATATTCCTAGCTAATAAATAAATAAGAGAATTGTTTAGAAAATATATAAATCATTTAAAAAATAAAACATTTAAAAAAAGTGTTGACTCATAGCTTTATTTAAAATTCTCAGGGCGTATTCGACTTACGAAAAGACTTCATGAATTTATAAATGAATGTCTTCAATTTTATGAGGTTGAAGAAGGGTATGGGTTCGAAGAAAAGCAGCGACGCTATAAATTAGCAGAAAACAATCAGGTTTGTTTCTTTTTCTACTTTTATGAAGGGGGTAATACAATGAATAAATGGAACATAATTGAGTGCAGTTTTTTGTTATTTCTGGCAGTATACTAATATATCTGTAAGGTTCAAGGGTAATTCTTGTAATTTATTATAAGTAAGTTTTGCAAGAAATTTAAAGAGGACTGCTTTTTCACTATTATTAGTATTACCCCCTTTATTTACTAAAAATGATCTTATCTTTTGCCATGTTAAACGTCAAACTTTGATACTATTACGCATGCAATATTATTAAACGCGAGTCATCCAGTTATAATAATTTTACAACTAATATCATTTAATGTAACCGTGATTATATTGTATGATAATTTCTGAACATGTCATTAAAAAAAAAACAACCTTCCTTAATTGTTCATTGTAATTTGTCAATATGATCCTCCTGTTTTATTTCATTTAGGAATTATTTTTTTTAATTTAAGAATATTCTGAATTCTTCTTTCAGATATATCTTGGAGAGGGAATTTCAATTCACCCATTGCAATGGGAATTAATGATAATACAGAAACCTACAATCTTTGTTAGCGATTTATCAGAGATATTATGGAATATTGATGACTTGGCTAACAGAGCCCTAGATTTGAGTCGAGTTGTTAACAGAATACCTGGAAGATCTCCAGTTAAATTAATCCAAAAAAATTTACTTCGTCTACTGATAAGTAAGAAATATGTACCATTTTAGTTATACAAGCCTATAAGTATTATGAAAAGTAATTGATATTTACAAATTTATATTTTAGGTCTTTTTTACGATTATTTAAAAAAGCAATCGAGCCTAAACAATGCAGAACGGGCTAGCTACATGAATAAAGTGATAAATATTTTACGAATTAAAATTCGAAATCTCAGGTCCAGCGCTAAAAAAATATCGGGACAAAATGTTCCAAATCCTAGAAGAAGATTGCGTTATGATATTAAGGAATAAAGTATTTATTTTAATCAAGAAAAAGTTAAATGAACCAAAATAATTAGATCAGCAAACAAATTGACAACTTAAGTTTATTAAAAATTTATTTTAAAAATCTGTGATCAAGAAAAAAGTATTTTAATAAAACTAATTAAATTTGATAATAATTAGATAGATAAAAAAATATTAAAGCCCTATTAAAAATATCGATAAGGTGCATTTTGTTCACATAAGAATCGTACACATAAACATTGTACACAATTCAGTATCGCCCAATATATCTATATATAAATTTGACCAATGTTAAATCGTGTACAATGTTTACGTGTAAGATTCTTATGTGCACAAAACGCACCTTACCAGCTGGATATTTTCAACAGAGGTTTGCTTTAGTTCAATAATATTATAATAAAACACTTTATTCTGTGATTAAGAAAAAATTCTTTAAAAACAAATCAAATGTGATACAAATAATTACATAAGAAAAAATATTAGCTGTTTGAGTTTATTAAAGTTTTATTTTTCAAATAATATTGTTTAAAACAGAACAATATATTCTATGTTCAAAAAAAAAGTTGCTCAAGTATTACTTTATGATTTAAGTTTTTATATACTATAAAAAGAAATGTTTAATTTTGTTAAAATAACAACAAATCGTTAATTTATTTTGTAATTCATAATTTTGTTATTTTGTGACCAAAGAGTACTGAAATAAAATGTTTTCTAATAAAGAGGCTTATTTTTAATAATGCATTATTTATACACGGAGAAAAATTGCTAGTAACATTTACTTAAAGGCATGCAGTAAAAAATACAGATTTTTACTTAAGTAAAATTTGCTGAATGTTTAAGCAAAATTGACTTGACCTTTCGAGTAAAATTTACAAGATATTGTATAAAATACAAGTAGTTATATAAATTTTATTTATTTAATATTCTACAGTCAATATCACTTTAATTTTCTTATTTAAATATTAGTACTGGCCATATGTTAATACTAAATTTTAAAATGACGCACTTCTCGCATGTCAGTTCCAAAGACATGTCGGTAATCTAACCTCAAACTTAAGGAGTCTTATATGTTTCATGCGGGAAACGAGGAAGGGTCTCTCTCCGCGAGCGGCTGCCCGTTCACCGCGGGCCCCCTCCGCAGCCGACGAACTCAATATTTTGTTTACGTTGTCCCTTAGTTCTCTGTCAAATTCCTGGATATCGATTGATAGCCAGGCGCATTTTTATTTACTGATTGTTTTTCTATAAAACTATAGCTGTTTTAACTTAATCCGTTATCTTTCTATTTGTTATTTATAGTTATCTGCTTTGCTTAACTAATTAAGTAAATATTGCTTAATACTTACTGCGCTAGTAAATTTTATATAATTACGTTATTTAACTTTTTAAGCAAGATTTACATACAGTTTCAGTATATTTTACTAGTGATTTTTCTCCGTGTATCTTTCACTAAATCCAAAAAAAAATTTTTTCGATTTTTGGTTGCAACATCAAATTTATTACAGCGTTCCTTAAAAACTAAATACTTTACTATGGTTTTGCTGCTGCAAAATAATTTTTAATTCTACGTATAATCACGTGATTATCACGTGACTATCACGCAATAATTACTATAATATTTCGGTCGAAAATAATACATGCTTAATAACGTCATTATCATGTAATTAATTCCGTGATAATCATGCAATAAATCGTGCGATAATCACGTGATAATCACGCGATTTTTTTTGATAGGGCGAGTTGCCTGAAAAACATTTGCACTCGCAGAGGAGTACAGATGTGTAAGAAAAATGCTTAAATTGCGGAGAGGTGCTGAGCATGTCTACCACTTACCAAAACCAAGCAGAGAGAGAGAGAGAGAGAGCGAGAGAGAGAGAGAGAGAGAATCGGGTTGGCCAGCCAAGTAGGTTTTTTATTGTATTGGCGGTGTCATTTCGCGAGAGATTACAGTCGTTCTAACGGCTCGTTGCAAACGGATTTTGCGTTTCGTTTTCCCGGTGCAGACCCGACATATCGGTTATTGACCGAGATTGACCATCTTCGGTTACCCTCGGCAGCGGCCGATCTTAACCGAACGGCTCCGATCGCGCGCGACCAAAGTCTCGGCCTGCGCGGACTACGTTCTATCTTTATTGTTCGTTTCGTTTCATTTATTAATAAACGGCTTGCGTACCCGGCGTGAACCTCTATTCTTTTAAATCGTTTTGAATTTATTGAGCGAATTCCTAGCCCCGAATCGTCCCGCTAACGACTTCCGGTTTTTCGTGGTTATCAGCTAGCCGGTAGGAGTAATAGCAGCTGACGGGGTTTAAAAGCTGCGGCTTCGAGTGTGAAGAGAGCCGCAGCGTTGTAAACGGCAGAGATGAATAGGGATATTGCTAATGCTCCCGAAAAATGTGTGGCAAATTTAACCAGCCCGTGAGCTGGCGCCTCTTGCGGTCAATTGATTTAATTGCCATTGACGTTTAAATTTTTTAATGCAGTCAATGGATGAATCAAATTGTAATTTACTATTACACAATTTATTTATTTAATTTTTACGATTACGGATAAATTATTATTACAATTGTAATTAATCTTTATGTGAAAAATTTTTTGGATTTCACCCTATCCGTCTAATCTTGAAAAATAATTGACACGTATATTTTCTTTTTTTAATTTCATGATTATTAGCAAAAATATCACACTTCGGAAATTCGTATGACGTCACGATTACAGAGTGATTGTACATAATATATAGATATATATTTACCCGGCGATGACGTCGCATTCACGGTGATTTTTAATCCGCTATATTTTTGTTAATAAATGTTAAAATGAAAAAAGAAAAAATATATACGTCTTCATTATTTTTCAATATTCTATCTCACAGACCTATAATGAAATTTGTCATCCAAGTTTTTCAATTGCATTATTAATATAAAAGTTCTTTATTAATATAAATAATGTAATGCTATACACGTGATTGCAAAACATTGAATGTATTAATCAATTCTTCAAAAAAAAATTTCCATAATTTCGATTTTCTAAATATGTAATTAAGTAATAATAATTTTTCCTGACCTTATATGTATTTCGGTTTACTTTTCCATTTATATAAAAATTTATTGATTTAAATATTAAAAGCAATTTTTTTATTTTTAGAAAACTAAATGCAATTGCAAATTACTAAATTAGTAATATACAAACGAGTAAGCCCATCAACATATATGATTTGCAGTCTTTACACATTTCAAAAATGCAATGTTGGTCGGGCGGCGGGTTAACGCGTGATGCCGTATGAATCGTTTTTTGAACCGAAAAGGTTGGGTTCAAATCCATGCCAGGATAGAATTTTTTTTCTTAATTTTAAATACTTTCTTTTTTATTTTAATAATGTAAACCAAAATCCTTTCATTCAATTCACCTTTTATCTGAATTGTTCAGACTTGAACATTTAAATACTAATTGAACATAATTTATTTATCAATAAATGAGTAGGCCGGACAACTACATAGCCCGGGGGAATATTTATTAATTATACATATGTTAGCAGATTATTTATGCGGAGGAGGAAAGGGCTAATAAATAAGACAACCGTTTATACAAATTTAAGAACTTTATTTTAAACTATAAAATACTAGAGCTGTAGACAACGGTCTGATAGCTATGACGATCTGAGTCGAACTGTGCTTCTTCTTTAAAACAAAGGAGGGGAGGCCTTTTCAAAACAAAAGAACCTCTCCGAGCTCTTTCTGCTAACACTCCCTCCCGAGGAAGGTTCCTCTCCATCTCTATCTTATTGATCTCTAGCATCTGTAATCAAAGAGAAGTTTAGTCGTCATATTCTCATATA
>UCOM01003598.1:0-16758 GCA_900474385.1 Ormyrus pomaceus | reverse complement strand
AGCCGTGCACGCGGCCTACGAATGGTTTCGACTTTTACCATTCGCCCGAAACACTTGCCATTAATTTTCAAATTCAAAAAACTTAATTAAATGTAATTAAAGTTTAACTTTATTGTTAGAGACAATTGGCGTTTACAATCATTTTAACGCTTTTAACATTTTATCAACTAAATTAAATAAAACGGTAACAACTACTTTAAATCGAAATTTTAAATTTAGATACAATTAGTCGTTCTATAAGTATCATAAAATATAAGCATTTGTCTACAATTATTTATCTTTCTATCAGTCCAAATCATTTTCTCTTCTCAAAACCGACAATCGTACAAAACTAAATACACGAATTCCAAACAAGTACGCCACGTGAGCACGCACTAAAAGCCCGAGCGCGCATTAACCATTCATTCCATTCACGTTACTTTCCAATGAGCCCAATACGATCGACTCAGCGGCTAAACCGAGGCAATTTTATTGTATCAGTTACCGCAGGCCTCTCCACTAATGCCCTCCCTCCTTCGGGGGATTTACCTAAAACCCCCGAAAAAGGAGGAGGCAGCACGTGAAACGAGCTTACCGGACCATCGATATTCCGCCGAGAAGACGAGAGCGACCCGACAATGGCGCGAAAACAAGCCGGGCGCCCTTTCTTCTCCCACGCAATGCGATTATACGCGCGGAGAGCTGCGGCGCGCAAAGCAAGTCGCGCGAATCGTCAAAGGGAAAGCTGCACGCGCCGCCCGCGGAAAATCCCGGCCGCACAGTCCCGTTGTTTCGCGACGATGCTCCCCGAGAGAGAGAGAGAGAGAGAGAGAGAGAGAGAGAGAGAGAGATGAAAGGCTGCACGGCAGAGTTCGCTCACTCAATGGGAATTTGAATTTTATTTCAGAAAAGAGACCTTTTCGGCGGCGGCGCGGGCTTTGAGGAGCGGCTTCGAGGCGGATTGAGCGATCAGTGGAAAAAGAAGGAAAGAGGAGGAAATAAAGGGATTATTGGGGTACGCTGAATTCAGGAGGCAAGGACGGAGTAATGAGCGAACTTGCAGGGAAAGTGAAACCAGAGCTAAAATTTAATTTATTCGTCTAATTTTTGGGAACTTTAATGCATTATTTACGCGCGCTTTCTCTCGCATCGATAAATTTTACAATCACTTTATTTGTTTGCAGATTCCAAGAAAGTTTGGGAAAATTCAATAAACCATCATTTCAGATTACCCAAGACACTCCTCCCGAAGGAACATCCATTTTTCCAAATCCATTTCTAAAACTCCCATTCACCAAATCTCGAAACATCAGGTGTGATATTCTCCGGGGCAACAAAGTCCCGTCCGTACAATACCCGAAAAGCTAATACACAAATTTACGAGAGAGCTCCCGAATCGTACAATATTTCCCTCCCATTCACGCATGTCCCAACACCAGTAGTCCCCCGTCCATTGTGCACCTCCATTCTTCCGCGAGCGGTGTGGGAAAGCGGCGGAAAAACTCGGTGCGCGCCTGCGCGAATCCTCCCGAAAAAAAGCGCGCGCGCGCTTTCGCCCACGCACGAGAGAGAGAGAGGAGAGCCGCCGCGGGAGTAGGAGAGATGAAAGGCGGGCATTTAGAGCGGCGCGTATACGCCCTGACTAGCACCTGCCTTACCTGCGCCGCTGCTGCCCCTTTTGCCTCCGCCGAGGATCGACTTACGCTCCTTTTTCTTGATGCGACCGGCTTGGAGGTGGAGAGGCTGGATCGCGGGAGTGGGAGGAGGAGGAGGAGGAGGCGGCGGGAGGGGGAGGGGGAGCCGCGGAAGGGAATGGAAAGGAAAGTTAACGACGAGGATGGATTGGACTTTGTGTTTCGACGAGGGAATCTTCATAGAGTTGATTAAAATGTGGTCCGCGCGCTTGCGGTTTAAGAAGTTGGAAGTTAGCGATGACCTTTCGCAGTGGATCGAAAGTAAAATTTTCTGATTTTATTTCAATGTAGTGAAGCCTTGAGGTTTATAGATTTCTTAAGAAAAAGAAGTGTAACGATCATAATATCAAACCGGTCTTACACAAGGAATATCTTTGTAACCTACTCCATGAAAATTGAATATCATTTTTTATTACTCCCATAACAACTAATGTAACAGAAATGAAAATCTATCAATAAAACACGAGGAAGGATCCACATAAACCATTTAATTCAAAGAATACAGATCCTCAATCCCAGCCTTTCCACCGTTATCAAAGCAATCCCATTACAAAACGCCATTAAAACCACTCCTGCCTCGCCCTCCGTTCCCACCTTCATTCATTATCATCAGCTCCACAAACGTCCTCCCCAAACGGCCCATTGCCTCATCCACGCGTCGCGCAGCGCCGAAAAGAATCCCAAAACCAACAGCCGATTCACTCCTCGGAGCGTTGCATATATCCCGTAAAGCGAAGACAGAGAAGCGGCTCGCTTAGCGTGACCGAGAAAAACGCCGCCACCCCCGTGGCCGCATTCCAGGGCCTTTCATCTCGCGCTCGAGCCAGACGGCTGGGCGCCCGATTTTTTGGCGGGAAGCCCCCCCTCCCCCATTCAGCCGAGGAACAAGAAGGAGAGAAGTCATTCTCACGAGGCGCGCAGGTACCGGCAGGTCCGCCTTTTGTGAAAGGGCTCGCGCGGAGGAGGAGCGGAAACGCAAGGTCTCTCTCTCTCTCGTCGGGTCAAGGGCTGCTTTTCGTGTCCGGTCAGGGCTCCGCACTGTGCAAGCAGTAAATGCGGTCAAGCGCGCCTCGAGCGCTCTCTTTATGCGACCGCTTACGCCAAAGACGAGGCTTTTCTTCGGGGGCCCCTCCTTCTTCCTTTTTTTCTATTTTTCAGGAGGCCTCGGGAGTCTCTTCTGAGACTGCTGAGAGGCTAATTTCTCTCGAGGGACCGACAAGTGGACGAATTCAGGCTAGTCGCGGACTCTGCTGGGGTGCATTGTGCGTTTTTCGTTGGGAATTACGGGGCTCGCCAATGGTTTTCAGTGCTTGCGGGAAAATTTTAGAGCGGCGAAGTTGGAGTTTAGATCGAGTGAAAAGATGTCGATAATGATTTGTTATCAGAGTAAAAATGTATGTGAAACTTTACTTGTTAAGAGATCTTCAAGTTTGCAAAAAATATCAATTGAAATACATTCATGCTATAAAAAACCATTACATTCTAATTAAAAATACAATTTTTATAACCTTGACACCTGCAAAAAGAAACTGCCAACTTTTAGGCAAACAACACCTCCGGCGACACCGAGGCAGCAATAAAAGATTCCGCAAAAAAGTCTTAATTAAAGTGCGAAACACGCCCGAAAAAACAGAAAAGCAACAATCCCAGAAAGGCAGAATCAATAAATAAACTTACACTTCGCCGAACAAAGCGGGCCATTGTGCCAGCCGCGCGCGTAATGAAAATTTCGCGCGAACGGTCAAGTCGGGCTTTCATTCATAGAAC
The DNA here is from genome assembly GCA_900474385.1 of Ormyrus pomaceus. Taxonomy (NCBI): domain Eukaryota; kingdom Metazoa; phylum Arthropoda; class Insecta; order Hymenoptera; family Ormyridae; genus Ormyrus; species Ormyrus pomaceus. The sequence continues at coordinate 13,318 of UCOM01003598.1, read as the reverse complement.
GCGGAGCAAAGAGAGAAAAAAAAAATCATTCTCACGAGTGTGCGAGCTCGCGCGCGCGCTCAGGTAGAATTTTCCCGAAACACGTGAGAGAGAGAGAGAGAGAGAGAGAGGCGGAGGGAAATCGTTTCCGTCCTGTGTTTTGTCCGCGGCGAACAATAGCCCCGCGGCCCGAAAAGAATGAAAGGCCGGCTCGAGCGCGGAGGCGATAAAAAAATGCTCACTTTCCTGGAACAGAGGGAGAAAAGTGCATTACAAATTGGGCGCTTCTTCTTCTTCTTCCAGAGTGCGCCAAACTCGCGCCTGGAAGCGGGCTTCTTGGTAGCCGGTCTGTCTGCGGTGGTCTTGTAGCTCCACGGGTCGAGAGAGGGCTTTTCCCTGCCGGTGAGCCTTTTTAGCTGGCACCGCGTGAAATCACAATGTTGACAGAGCTACTCATTCATGCGGATCGCGACGATTGTACGGGAGTTTTTTTTTTTTTTTTTTTCAAGAGTTTAATGACGGCTTGAGAATGTTGTTGCGAGTCATAGTTCGGATCGTCTATTCTGAAATGACCACAGTCTACGATAGTCACTGTATAAATTATCTTGCTACTGAATGACTAAAAAATATATTTTTAACAATTTAACTTTAGAGTCGACACAAAAAAGTGTTCGTGTCAACATTTTTCATGTTCTCTCATTCTATTGAAGCGAAGCTTGGTTCACATTTGATTTTATATTGTGCAAGATGTGATTGAGAAATGGTAATCCAAATAATCAACAATAGTCACTTCCATCAATCGCCTTGCCAACAACTTTATACAAATTCCCAGCGAGCAACACAGGCATACACAGGACACTTTAGAATCCTATTTACTTAGGACCTTCCTCCCAGCCATCTCCCCGCGCAGCCGCCATCGATTCAATCATCATACATGCGCGCATCAGCGTTGAAAACATCGCCTTACTTCTTCACTCCCATCATTCCACTTGGCTTTGTTTAACCCCGGAATCGGGGGATTCCTCGTCGTCGTCGTCGTCGTCCGTCGCGGGCGAAAAAAAAAACGAAGCAGACACGTCGAGAGCAATCTTCCTAATCTCCGAGATGGGCCGATAACGTCAGTCAATTGGCGATCGACTCTCGGCTCGCCGTCTCTCTCTCTCCCTTCTCCTTTTCCATTGTGGGAAAATGCGGCAAACAATCGGAGGGAGGCTATCGGGAGGCCTCGCGCTCATATTGTCCCTGCGCCAAATGACGAAAGCAAGCGCCAAGGAAGGGAGCGAACTTCCCGGCCGAGGGGTTAGATTTAGATAGACAGTGGCTGGAGATGTTTGTGAAGGAGAGAGAGAGAGAGAGAGAGAGGCACAAAGGAAGGGAAGAGGAGAGAGCTTTTCGTAAGCCGAGCAAAGTTGAATGGCTGCGAGAGGGAGGATTTCGTTCGGTTAAAAATTGAACGACTGTTTGCCGAAATTTGGGGAAGGTACACTGCCGAGATTAAATGGATGGCGTTGTACTGGATGCTTTGTTGATGACTGATTTCTCGAATTACTGTCTTCTGCCAGAGATGTGGCTTTTATTTTTGCCGAGATAAATGTCTTCGGGTTATTTTTACGGGTTATGGTATACGCCGTAAACGTATTGTGATACACTGTTAAAAATAAGTTATGAAATTTCATATAAAAAGTACTGGAAGTAAAAGTTATAAACGTTTATGAAATTAAATTAAAGGCTTGAACTTCAAAATTAAACTATTGTTTTTTAAAATTTAATAAACAGATGCAGAATGAACAGTACTGATTGAGAACATTTTTAAATTAATTTATTAAATTTAACATTTGATTTTGCAAATTATTAAATTTCAGTTACGTTTAATTCGATAGGCACTGTCCCTACTTTAAAGTACTTAATAATTAACTTAATAATTAACCTAATTTCTTATAATTAATAGAAACGCATTACATTTACATTTCGCCCGCTTAAAAGACTCCGTAAGAATCGTTCTCATATATTGGTTTTATAAAAACCAAAATTTCTATTCTTATATATACTTATCAAAATTATTTTTATTACATCGAAAAAATGAAACAAATTTAGCGTATTTGATGCTGCAGGCAGAAATTTTCAAATTTGTATCCCCAGCAATTAAAAATAAATTACGCTCAGATTTCAGAGTAGATATCTGCCAATACCAAATCCTTGACGTTGCCGTCTCCTCTCCCTCGTCAATAGATCGCTGCGCCCAGCAGATTACACTTCTAAACCGCCGCGCGATAAAATCAAATTTCGATTTTTCCTTTCTGTCACTTGCCTTCTTTTTCGCCGGCACATAATACCTACTCGACTGGCCTCTCCGAGCGGAACGAGCACCAGCTTTGTTCGATTTGAATGCGGATCGCACTGCTCCACGAGGCTCGGAGGGAGATAATGCGCGGCACGCACGAGTTTCCAAACGGTCTTCTAAACTCAAAAAAAAAATCGTTTAATCTCGCGGTTTTCTTTTTCATCAGCTGCCCGGAGCGAAGTTAAGGGTCGTTAAGCCAAAACCAAGTGCTTTCGTAAAGCGAGGCGCCACAATGCAGGCTCACGCTTCTGTGATTCCGTCTTCGGATTGCGGGGATTTACGTAAGCGTTGTGCAGTATATGTAAAAGAGCGCGCGCAAGAAGTTTAGATTTTATTATTTGCACGGTTTTTTTCATTTAATGGCGCCCAACTTGTTTCGAACGCTAAAAATAAATAAATAAATATTTTAGGTCATTTCAAACTTTTGTTCCCGCTTGGATATTTTAACAGATCCTTTTCCGAGGTACTAAAAACATTATCACTGCTTTTTAGAATTATTATAAAAATTCTTATTTTTGGGATTTTTTTAAAACTTACAAGTTTTTAGTTTCATTGTAAAGTAGTAATTGAAAAAAGGCCAAGATCGAGCTTAAATCTTTGCATAATCACCTGGAAATCAATACGGTACATTTACAGAATGGCAACCCATTTTAACGCCAGCCAGGAGCACCCACAATAAATTCAGCCCCGCGGCCCGAGCGACAAAGCTCTCCCCGACAAAGGCGAAAAGCGCGTCGAGTTAACAAGAAAATATACAAAATTGAAAAAAACACAAAGCCGGAAAAGGCAGTGCTCGCCCCGAGAGACAGAGGGCGCTCGCGTCGTCGCAAAGCTCTCGCACGCGCGGTGCCTTACATATATAATAAAAAAAGCCCGGGCCTTTTGAGACGGCGAAAGAAAGGGGGAGAGAGAGAGAGGCCGCTCCGCAAAGAGAGCTTGCATTCGAGTGAAAAATGTTCGCTTCCTTTGCGCCCTATATGGAGCGCCGCCTGGCATTGTCGCGCGGACCTCAATGGAATAATTTTATCAGCGAGACGTGGAATATAAGGCGTGTTTGAGGAAAAGCCGAGAGTCGCTGTGCGGCCGACGTTTGAAAGGAGCGTTTGAAATGTACATCGATTACGAGGAGGGAAAAAAAAAATTGAGTGGAGACCCGGACGGCGGAAAAAAATTTTTTAGCTTTGAGCGCCGCCATTGTCGCGGGGAGGGGCCGAGCTTTTTCTCTAGGCAAAGCTTTTTGCGAGTCTTGCAGCCTCTCTAATATGAATTTATTCTTGCGCTCTCAGAGTTTTCCTCGGTTATTTCCTATACTTATTGAGTAGGCGTTTAAAAAACAATTAGCTGATGTTGGTACGTTTTGTAAGTGTAATTGGTTAAATAATACTTTGAAGTAAATGGCGGTCAACCGAAACTTAAAAAAGATTGTAATCAATTATTAGTTAAAATTTTATCTAATATATAAATTTAATAAAATTTTAGTTAAACCTTTTTTATTATACGCATTTAAGATAATAAAACATAACTTTTTAATACTTCTATTCCTTATAAATTAATTGAAAAGCAATCTTTGGCTGTTTCAAACATCATTTTTTTAAAAATAGAAAATAGATATCAATATAATTACAAAGGTCCAATATATAATATCACAATTATTAAAATATTATTTGCCACTGTTAACAAAAAATTGTTTTTATTCTTGTATATTTTGATTTTGTGGTCAATATCGTTTGTAAAATAAAAGTAATTTAATTTGATAACGATTACTAATTATTGTATGTACATTTTAGTATATTAGCCCACGTTTGTGCCGAAGCTTTGAAATTTGTTGCGCGCGGAGCGCGCATGAATGTCGCTCCAGTTTAATTAAAAAAAAAAGTCTATTCACCGCCGCTCTTCATTTCAATAAATCCCCCAGAAAAATTCCAATAGCAAAATTCTAAACCCCGATCGTTATACTCGAGAGCCCACAATGACGATCTCGCCGAAGCGTATACAAAACCACCAAAGAACTTCGATCTTATCGAGCGATTCGAGAAAAATAGGCACAATACGCCCCGCTAATCGACGTGCCCCTCCGCGAATTATTTCCAGTCCCGTGAAAAAGCCGGCGGGCCTCTCTCTCTCTCCCCGATAAGGATCTCCGCGTATTTTCCGCGACTTCTTGCACGACGGCGGCGCTCGATCGTCGCGCAAGCACGACAAATGAGATTAGCGCGCGTGCCTTCGCGATGCCTGTCCGCAAGCACGCGGACCTAATCCGCGCGCGAGGGGGGAAATCGCCGTGAAAACGGTTTTATTCTCGCTTTGTGCGAGCGGCTGGATTTCTTTTTTTTTCCCGGAGGTTATAAGACGCGGAGCTCGAGCAGCTTGCGCATTGTTGCCTGGGCCATTATTGTTTGTTGCTAATGCGAGATCTGTCGGGCCGAATGGGAGAAGCGGTTGACAAGTTTTGGATTTGTCTTTTGGGAAATCCAACGTTGGCGGAGTGATGCTTTTGAGAAGAAAGAGACTGTTAAACGTATATATATGTGTGCACTTTTTCATCGATATTCAATATGCTTATGTTGAAATTTCAAGGGTAGATTTCTAATAAAGTTAGCTAATCCTTATTCATGCGGCCACAAGAGCCGAAGATGACCCGAAAGGAGATTATTCCGCGAGCAGAATGAGCGCGACACGCGGTCCATTTGCCGGACTTCATTCTCCACCGGCTCGCCGTGACCGAATGGAAAAGCCAGATTACTATCCCCGCATGAGTCTCGCGAAAGGGCCGCGCTCGCCTTTCACCGGCCGGCTCTATTTCTTAGTCCTTTCTTCCTGTGTCTCCCACGTCTCCTCGGCGGCCCTTCCGCGAGAGAGGAAGAGAAAAAAGGAAGTGCCCGCGTACTTGACCCTCTTATACTTACGAATAATGGTCGGCTCGTGCTCTGAACTTGGGAAAGAAAACGGAATCGAGCGCGGGTTGTGGACGATGGTCTTGGGAGGGGATGAAGATTGGAACACTCAATCAGGATTCGAGGCGATGGAAAACCAAACGTATCGGGAGGAATTGGTTATATTAACTAAAAGTATTATAATAATAATTCCCTGCATAGAAAAGTCAATTTCACGTAAAAGTTACCCTGGTAGAAATAGCGGACATTTTTTCAAAATAAATTGGACATTTACTTTAGTGATGCCCCAAAACTGGAAATTTGTTCTTCCCATTATTTGTGGTTTTTTGGTATTTTAAATGTTATTCCCCTGTGCAAAATTTCACGATTTTTCTTAGCCATTTCACTGAAAGTTGACCAAACTTTGCCAATTTACAAACAATTCACCAAAAATAGGCCAAATAATGATGAAAAGTTCCAACAAGGTCTAAAAATATTTATATTTGACTAAAACTTTGCACATATTTCAACCATACATTTGCATTCACAAAATAAATTCCTATTTCTTGGCCATTTTTTACTTTTCTTCAAAATCAGTTAAAATTTTTTCTCGGAACTACCCAATTTATAGCATAGATTGGTCAATTTTCCAGGAAACATTGCTATCGAATTAAAGCTGTCCAAAAACTGGCTTCCTTGTCATTAAAAATGTTGTTATTTCTACCGGGGTAGCAGTAAACTCTTCACGATCAATTTAAAACAAAAATTGTACGAACAAGTACCGCGATGAAAGCACGCAGTCGGCTGAAGAGCAAAGATTAGACGAGTACGCGCACTGGGTAAGAATAACAAGGCTCGCTCTCCAATAAAACCTGAAAAAAGAAAATAATCCCGGTAATCGTCCGACAATAAACCCCCGAGCGGCCAATAGAAATATCGATCGGGTCACGCAAACTCGCAACAAGAGGGCTCCAATTAATTGCGCGCAAATCCACCTCGAAAAAAGAGGCCTCAGTTTCCGGTGGCCGGTCCCTTTGATCATCCTTCCGGCGCAATAGACGCGCTGCATAAGGTGGCAAAGCCCCCGATATTCCACTTCTGCGGGCCGACAATGGACGGCGAGGGGGTGAGAGCTGCTTTGGAAAGCCGTAGGCGCAAATTCCCATGTAAGTAGGCGCGCACGACCCCCCACCTAGTAACGCTCCCTTTCGGAGCCGGCAGAGCGCGGCATCGGGCCAGCTCGTTAGCGCTTATTTCGAGCTTCCATTATTGTCGTACCGCTCCGGGGCGGCAGCACCTGTGCGGGAGAGCGAAGCGCCGCTTTGCGCGCGGAGACGCGCGGCCGAAGGCGCTTATTGTTTGTTGTTTGGATCGGCGTTTTTCGGCGGCGGGCGGAAGTCGCAGGGGAAAGGGCTTTTCGGCGGGACTTCCTTTTGTCGACGCGCCGATGGACTTTTACCGAGAAAGGGAATTAATTATATAGATCTGTTTGCTTGGGGTAGGACAACGGACGCCGTAAGGATATGCAAGGATTCGGAAGTTCTGAGAAAAGGGGTACGTAGCGGACACTGGGGATTTTGACGAATTTTTCGACTGAGAATAAACTATAGAATTTATTGTCATTTGGTTTTTTTTTTTTTTTTAAACAGAGTGAAAAGGAGGTTCTGTAAGAAAATGTACAATTTTTAGCATTTCTAGCTTGAAAACAGCGACGTTAATCTTTTTGAGGAGTAACGCGCGAAAATGAAAATCTGGCAAAAAAAGCAGCTTTTCTAATATTTTAGCGCGAAACAATCGATTCCCCACACTCTTTCGCGCATCTATTCTCCCTATTCGTCATTCACCCGCACAATGTCTATTCTTGGCCTTTAGAACCACCGCCGCAACGAAGAGCCGCGTCGTATCTATTTCTAAATTAAAAACAGCTGTCATTCTCACCGCGAGCGACCTCTCGCCGGATAATCCTCCGCTTGACAATGTCGCGCCGGGAAAAAAGCATCCCGACGAAAAGTGCGCCTTATACCCCCCCGTTCAGTAAAATGCGCGCGCGCGCGCTCTCAGGCGAAGAGGACTGTTTTTCCGGGGGATTTTCTATATATTCGCGGCGCGCGCGGGAAATCGCTGATGGATGAGAGTGCTGCGCTCTCCGCGGCACAATGCGCTCGCGCCGCGCGCGCCGCCTGCTTTTAGCCCCGAGCAAATAAATCGCGCTGACAGTTTTCTCCTCGCGCGAGCTGCCTCCTTGAGCCTCGCGCGCGCGAGATGAATGCCGCGCGGAGCGCCTCGCCTATCCGTCTCTGTCCTTCGCGGCGACAGCCACGATTTTCCGCGAGCGCCGAGCGCACTTTCGGATTGCGGCCTGTGGCGGGCTGCGTGTGTGTGTGTCTGACCTCGATGAGAGTGCACGTGGACGGGGGGGACTTTGATTTTCTCTTGTTTTTCTGACGGTTTCGGGGATCATTTTGAAAATATAGTTTCAGGATGCATCAGTACTACGTGAAGAAATTTTTTAAAATATTTAGTACCGAGTTTTTAAATATTTTAAATATCAAGAATTTGATAAATTTAAATCGAGAATCACTTGGATCTCAATAACTCAAGCAAAGCACAATAATTTATTTGATGTTTTAGGACAATATAGATGTTTATTTTCTTTATTAATGCATGCGTTTCTTTAGATTGTCGTAGAATTTTACGACAGTATTCTAGCTAAAATGGTCATACATTGCTAATAAATTGGGCATAATTATTTATTATATGTGGGGGGCCAATTATGTAGTAGAAGTAAAAACCGCTGCTAACTGAATTAGCAGGTTGCTTTCTCAAAGAAACTCACTTTATTGAAATTCCTTTTAAGAAATTATAATATCTATGCATTTTAGTACTAATTTTTAAAAATTAGATTAGCTATTAAACGAAATATTACATGTAAACAACATGTAACATTGTACTATACAAACGAAAAAAAATTTGTATTAATAATTTGGCGATTTATTTTCAGGATTTCAGTTTTGTAGCATTAGTCCTGCACATAAACTACTTTGAAAACCATCTTGTTAGTTCTTATCAACTCCCTTCAATCTCTACAAAACGCTCGATTTCTCTGCCTTTTTTTTCACTCAAACTCCACTTTCCACCAACTCGAAGTCGAAAGAATCCCTCACCAAACTCCTCCATCACTCCACCGCAAACTTACAAACGAGGTGCAGAAACAATCTTTCCTCGGGCAGCCTCCTCCAAGGCTAATCCTCGTCATGACCCTGCCGCGAGGAGCTGGTGGCCGCTCATTGTTTCCAGCCTTTGCGCCTTTCTCCTGGGCCTCTTTAGCTCGTACGAACAGCTGGACGTCCTCGCCCTGAGACAATGACCGGTCCCTCCCTCTCCAATCGGATTTCTAATGCCGGTCCGGTGTCGCAGCGTGAAATCCCCCGCGATTCTCCGTGCCTGGTACCTCGATTCTTCTCGGCCAGGGGGCCCTTTTCTCTCCCGGACTAAGGAGAGCCGCTGGTTCTGCATTGTCGGGGCGAGGATGCACTCGTCGGTTTCCGCCCCGTCGTGCCTAAGCTTTTTCCGCATTTTGGTGGCGCATTTAGCTGCGACCGTATTAGAAAGTCTTCTTCGGGCTTTGTTTTGAGCGGCAATTAGGACGAATTTGTCCGGAGGTGGAGGTGAATGTTGCCTCGAGAGGCAGACGGACAAATCCCGTTTCTTTCTTTTCTTCTGTTTGAGTGAATTGTTACTTCAGGGTATGATTCGTTATTCAGAGTCGCAGAGTATGCTTTTTTTTCAAACCATCGATGGAACGTTCGTTAAAAAAGCAAAGTTAGAAAATCTTGTAATAACGATTAACAATACCCGTAGATAGCCAGGCTCACTAAAAAAAATTGGAAGAACTGTGAAAAAATTAAGTACCTAAAGAATTTCTAAAGTTTCTCCTAATCCTTCCTTGTACCAGGAGACGTTCGAATACATTTTACGATCGACAGAAGGACTGGAGAAAAAAATCAAGTACATTTTCTTGCATAAGAACCGTTAAGCGGTAGCCTGGCAGCGTACAGCCTTGAAAGGATTTTCTCTCCGAGACATTCTTCAGTCTCCGCCTTTTGACCGCTCGATTTTAGTGGAGGAAAATGCAACCTTGGTATTGGCCATTTCAGGTGTAAAACTTAAGATTTTGTTGAAAGCGAAGGAAACAATTAAGAAAAGGTTGCGCTACCAGAACTAAACACTGTTCGAATGAACTCCAGTTAGTACTTTTGAAAATACAATAGGTTTTTTCGTTGCATTTGTTTCTAATTTCGAAAGTAATTTTTTAACGTTTACTTATAAGAATCAGTATATTTTTAAATGATTTCATAAATACTACAGAAAATGATTCATCAAAAACATTTTAATAAAATCAGTATTGCTGATCAAAGAAATAAAATAAAGTGTCAAAATTTTTAACTATTAAAAGCTTTATATAAATACAGCAGTATAATATCAAAACTTTGCAACCTCCGACTATAGCCGATACAAAGCGAAATAAAAACGTTCCCCGCAAACTGAATAAATTCCAAGCAGCGGTCGGTTGTAAAAACCTTACCTCTCCATCAAACGCTCCTCCACAATCTCCAAAAGATCCCTCGCAAAAGTTCATTCCTGCGGTAGCCTTAAAAAACATTGTTATATTATTCCGCCGCCCTAATCCGGCCATATCAGCCCCCAAAAGTCAAGTCCCCGCCTCACCCACAGGAACTCCCTCGTCAAAGCGGGCCTCCTCCACTCGACGGCCGAAGCACTGCACCGTATCGATAACCGAGTCAAACCTTCCGATTCTTCCGCTTTCCCGTGCAGCGCTGCTTCCCGGCACCCCCGCGGGGCGTCGCGCGTGACCGAGACAAAGTCCCCGGTGCTTTTCTTCGCCGCCGCCCGGGCGCTGGTGCTACTCTCTCTTTCTAGCCGAATAATTGCCGGGGCGAAGGATGGCCGCGGGCGATCCGGGCATTATTGTGCGACGGGGGGGCAGGTGTCCGGGGGCCCGATTCAGCATAAACGTTCCCGAATAATCGTCTTTCTCTCCGTACACATCCCGCTCGGATGTACCTGTCTTTCTTCCCTCTCTCTCTCTCTCCCTCTCTCGCCGCTTTGTGAGCGGACCATTCTGCTCGAGCATTCTTCTCGAGAGTCTTCTTCTGTGTCGTCCTTTGCGTGAGCGCAGCAGCAGCAGCAGCAGCAGCGGCAGCGGCAAGCGGCAGCGAGCAGCAGCTTTGAAGAGGAGAAAACGAGCCTCGGACACCTCTTGACCTCGCGCCGTTTTCGACCTTCTGCCATTGAATTCGTGCGTGACCGTTGGCCTCTGACATATGCAGGAGCGGAATACAATGCCCCGACTAGTTTCGATGGTAATTGTCGAGGTGGAGTAATTAACATTTATTGAAAGAAATAGGATCAAATGTTAACTTCTTATGCAGGTTTTGTAGTTGTCTGCGAGGACACAGAGGAGGCACCGGTTTCTCTTTATCTGCCATTGTGAGACGGTAGACGCGTGGCAGGTGAAAAATTTTAAGTATTCATTTGGGACGGCAATTTTTTTTTTTCAGTATACGAAGGGTAGATGTAATAATTGAATTTTCGCGACCTTCACGGGAATATGGCTGAAGTTAAGTGGGAAATAAGTTGCAATAGGGTGTAATTGTTGAAACGTTTACGAAAGCATCTAAGGTAAAATTAAAAACTAAAGTCAGACATTACAAAAAAAAAAAAAAAAAAAATATGAGACTAAATTTATTTGAAAACTGAAATAACGAATACTTTAACACAAACTTTATTAATTCACAGAAAAGTTTAGAAAATAGTGTAAAAATGGAAAAAAAAAAGCGTTTGTTGTGCCCTTTGTGGGCAGGCCTCAAGCAGCGCCGGCCGGCGGGGCGAATATTTCTTCCCCGAGGCGCATTTGCCGCGGAGATTTTGACGTGCAGCCCGAGACACCTGCCGAGCGACAAAAGCGCCGCCATTGTTCCCGACGCCCCGTTAATTTTGCCCGACAATTCGCCGAGAGCGCGGCTGCAAAAATTTTCGCGCGCGAGTTTGCGCACCGGCCGTGAATAATTGCGAATGGACCGACGTTGAACGCGTTTCCCTGAAAGTGGCAATGTGCACGAAAGTCATTGTGGAGGAGGGGCCCCTCAATCTTTCGAGGAGCGATGTAGCTTTTGGTTTGCAATTTAATCTTGCAAAATATTAGTACATAAAACTCGCAAATCAGCATGTCCGACGAGGCGCAAAATCCGCCCAGCAACTCTCGTGCAACGATCAATCAAAGGGCCCCGCGCAATTTTCACACCTCAGCAAATCCAATCCGCAAACAGGCCCCGCGATCGCCGCGTGAAACAAAGCGTCGTCCGGTCTTGGCTCGTTGCACCGAAAAATCGGCTTACAGCCTCGCTCCTAAGTAGGTGCGAGCGGCTCGCGCTCCATCCAGGTACGATCGGGGGATTTGGCCTGAGGCCCCCGGCTCGCCTTAATTAGGACGGATGTTTGTTGGGAGCCGAAGCGCGTGCCCCGGTGAGCCGAGGCCGGGAAAAAGGGGGTAGACAATGGCAGCCCGCCCGGTGACAATGGCGCTCGCGGAGAGGGAGGATTTTGCGGCGATCGCTGCTCGAGTGCGATAGTTTTCTCGCTCGGAGCGATGACTCGTTGGGTGGCTCGATTGCGGCTGGGAAACGTGAAAGCATTATTCGATCCTAAAACACTTCATGGGTTTTAATAGTCATTGTAATAAAAATGCCTGTCTTTAAAGAAAAAGCATCGTATTAAGAATAATTTCACTCTTTAAATAAACTAGCTTTATTCGAAAACAATTAAAGTCAACCCCATTACGAAATCGAGCGTTACGAAACTCCAGCAAACCCTCGCGAAAAACCTCGAATCACTGGCGAAGAAAAATGTCGCAACAAAGGCATTAATTTCGCCGCAGAATCCGCAGCGCAGCGGGAATAAAACGCGCAGGATAGAGAGCGGCCGATAAAAATAGGCCCGAGGAGAGAGAGAGAGAGGGGCGGAACAAAGCTCGAATCAGCGCCGGGCCGAGATTTATCTTTCGGAAAAAGCCGGGCATTGTTTCGGGCGGCGCGCCGCGGGGGGAGCCGAGGCTCATTTGAATCGCGCGCGTGTTTGATTAGAGTCATATAGAAAGTGCGCCGCGCGTTATTTATGCGCTCGGCGTCCTTGTTCCGTGCGATAATTTCGTTAGTGCGCGCGCTTTTTCGCTGCACGTGCAATCGAAGAGCGGCGATGGTGTCGGCTTTTGGGGCGGGAAAGCTGTCTTTTTTAAAAGCGCTGCTGTAACGCCGGCTAAGGAATTAATAATTGCGGGGAGTTTTTGCTTTTCGGATGTAAATCATCGGGGTAATAAAGCGCTGATTGCATCTTGCGTTTACGATGTGCTTGTTTCAGGTGGAGAGAAAGCGGGCTGTGCTACGGCGAGAAATGGGTTTCATTTACTTTCTAAAGTTTCACTTTTAACGTAGAATCGGATGTAAATCAAGCGAATTGCGCGGTGCGTAAGAGCACTTGAATAATCAGATCTATATCGCAGAGCTCCGTAAATTTAGCCTAACGATTTGGTATACAGTTAGAAAAATGTTATTTCAAAATTTACTATAAATTCACTAAAAATTACTATTTTTGTGGTAAAGTGAGTGCATACTCAAATTACATCAATTTTTACTATGTGACATAGTAATTTTTATGAATGAGTTTAAATTTAAAAAAATTTAAATTTTATTTTCGCTACTGGTATTTTCAGAAACTTTTGTTGGAATCTGATATTTAATGTGTGAAAACAATTTTAAATTTAATTTAGAAATAACCATTTTTTACACAGTGGGACGCACAGTGGGAAATATGGGAAAAAATTCGAGCCAAGCGCCGATTTTAATGCAATAATGACAATTTTTTTTTAGTCTTCTTTAAAAATGATATATTTTATGTGTCTATCCATATTTGGATCGCTGAACACGAATCCACCTTCATAATGACTCCAGCATGTCAGGATTTTTATTAAATTTAAAAAGTAGATCAAAATAATCTATAATTACTCATACTACAAACCTAAAACAACATATTCTACAAACTCAGATAC
>UCOM01003597.1:0-16787 GCA_900474385.1 Ormyrus pomaceus | reverse complement strand
ATATAATATATATATATATATATTACATCAAATAATTAAATAAAAATTTATTTTCTTAACTTAAGAAAATATACTACTAACTAAATATTCCAGTTATGCCATTTAGAATATTATCAAAAATATTCTTTGCACAATCATTTAATATTGGAGAAGCTCCAAGACCTGCTAATTCATAAGTTTTAACTATATTATTCGTAGGACGGCTTCCAATCGACAGCTCTTTATTAATTTCTAAGTGCCTTCCAAGAATTCCTGAATTTGGCCATGAGATCCCGAGTACTTTATCTTTTTTTCCATTCGGAGTTGGGTTACTGAAAAAAAATGTAGAAGAATTTATTTTATTTTAAACTATATTCAGCTATGATTTCTATTAAGTTATAACATTATAAAATTATACCCGTATTTAGCAAAGTTCGTCCACAATCGAACAAGTCTTCTTCTTGTAATTTCAATTTTAGGTTCATCTAGTGGAAGATTCAAATGAGGTCTATAAAATATGTAAGGTAATTCGTCTTCGTGTCCGACACCTGTAAGAGAAACAACATCAAGAGTTTCTGGTAAATAAAAAGATTTATACAAAATAAATACTAGACTTTTTGATAGTATAATTTTTTCTAAATTTATATTAAATTAAAAAAAGAATTTAATTCGTAAATTTTAGTTATGTAAAAGTAATCTTACCGTCCAAATCAACGCCTTCTGACCTGTGAGCTGAATATTCTGAGTCAAATGAGAATTTATAATAGTAGATAGGATCGTTGTGAAGTCTCATTAGTTTTTGTTTCGAATCGATTCCAGTGATAAAGAATAAATTTGTTGTTTCCTAAATATACATATAATGTAAATTTTACTTTTGGAGAAAAAATATTACTTTAAAAAAATTATTTGCATAGTATTATACCTTTATAATTTCATACAGAGAGGCTTCTGTTAAGTTTGAAACGACATCCGTTTTCAGTACTGCAAGATCTGTCAAAACCGGAAGGTCAACTGATAATGCTGCAGTTTTAACTGAAGACAACGCTGCATCTGCCATATCTAGTAAATTACTAGCACCTAATATGAAAAGAGAAAATGATTTAAAATTTCATTCTCATTTTTCAAATAAAAATTTATTAGTGGAATTTGCACTCACTTCCTGCAAATGCTACAGTTTCATCTTTCGTAAATCCCATCATGTGTGGGCCTTTGTTATAATTTCCAACAGTATATTTCTTAATACTACATTCCGTTATAAATTTCTCTTGCTTTTTAGCAACTGATGTACTTTCAATTGATGGTCTAAAAGGTAACTAAAAGATAAATTTTATAAATTAGATGACGAAAATTAGTAAAATAAGGAGAATTAAATATTATTATAAAATATAAATCCAGTGAAATGCAATAATGTATAAGAATTATTATTACATATACAGGAAATTATTTGTAATTGAATCCTTTTATTAAATTTATATTTCAGATATTCGGCTTTAAACTTACATTATTATTTGACAAAATATTCTCAACTATCATATATTATCTTTCCTTTTTCTAACAAAGTTCAATACTATTGTTTACTTACCAGAGGAATATCTTTAGTTTTATTTACAATATCAGCAGCTGAGGCATTGACAAGTGTTTTTAATAAAGTGTCTTTGCTTAATGTATTTGTCCCAAGTTTTGAACCAAGGATGAAAGCTTGTTTTTCCGCTTCTACTGAAGTTTGAAAGCCCCAATATAAGCAAAGTGGAGATCCGCTCATGGAAATAGAGCGTTTGAATAATCCTGAATCAAAAAAATTGTTATTTTTACGAACTAGTCAAAAGATATCTCTCATAAGTATTTATTTTCTAATACTTTCCCCTAATATGTTTATCAGTAAAAATTAATTCATTTATCTCAAAAGAAAACGTAGCGCTAAAGCTGCGTGCTCTACTTAGCTACTTTATAGAATTAGGGTTTATTGACACTGGCATGCATTTTGCGAATGTAAAAATTTAAGAAAATAAACTTGAACTAATCGCAATTCAAATAAATTTGTTTCTTACCTTTAGACATGTTGGATAATACATGTAAATCGACAGCTATGCCACCAGCACTCTGACCAAAAATTGTCACATTGTCTGGATCTCCACCAAAGTTAGCAATATTTTTCTGTACCCATTTCAAAACTAAATTTTGGTCCTTAAGTCCATAATTCCCGCTAGCATTTTCGTGATTAAGATTTAAAAATCCTATAAAAAATATTTTGAACTCTACTTTGATAAAATTCTCTTAAATTAAAGGGCATATTGAACACAAACTAATTTACCTAAAGCACTCAAACGATAATTAAAGGAAACCACGACTACATCTTCCTCGAGAAGAAAATCAGGCCCGTAATAGGATGCATTAGAGTTACCAGTACGGAATGCACCTCCGTGAATCCAAACCATCACTGGTTTCGAGATCGATTCATTGAATACTGTCTAAAAAATA
This sequence comes from Ormyrus pomaceus, assembly GCA_900474385.1. Lineage (NCBI taxonomy): Eukaryota > Metazoa > Arthropoda > Insecta > Hymenoptera > Ormyridae > Ormyrus > Ormyrus pomaceus. Next base: position 14,330 of record UCOM01003597.1, on the reverse strand, counting down.
CGAAATTTCGCTCAATTGCTTAAAAAATTTAAGATTAAATTATTAAAATAAATATTTTAATTACATGTGGAGTGAAAACATTGAGGTACAGACAATCTTCCGATCCAACAACTTGTTCTGTGGTGCTATTAATTTGAATGCACATGCTTCCTTCGCTAGTTGCATCTAACACTTGTGTCCATGGCTTTTTTTCTTGTGGAGGCTAAGGCGACATGTTTTAGATTACTTTTTAGATTATTGTTTCGAAGAGTTTTTTTATAATTCGCCCGAGATAAATATTATATTCAATTCAAACGCAGTAAAAATTACGTTGAAGAAAAAAAACATTTTTTTTTACCTTGAATCTTAAATTTTTTAAAGGAGGTTCGGCATACGGGATTCCTTTAAATGCTGCGAATTCCAGTTCATTTTCAACAGTAGTTAAAATTGCACCTCTTACGGGTCCCTTTTCCGTTCGCACAACAGGTGTTAACGAAGCTGATTCACCACTAACGACTAATAATACGAATAGAAGTCCGAGTTCTATCAAAAACTTCATTTTTGTTATCATTTCTGTTATTTCACTTCCCTAGACGTATAAAAATCAATTATTTAAACTGCATGAAAAGTATCGGTAGCCGAATAAAATTTTAATTAAGATGCTACTGTTGAGTAGCACTGAAAACGTAATACTACACCTGAAATCACTAATGATATTCTTTTATAAGCGAAAACCCGATACAGATATCAGGGCCAATGCTTTATTTTCTAGAAGGTAATGAACTGAATTATTTACTTACGGATTTTACCACAAAGCTATTGAATAAATTCGCTGGTGATAAAGAGATATTAAACATAAAAGATTTTATGATACGTAATTTCCTTAATTCAAAATATTCTGTTCAAATTGAATAGACAAGTTAGATGAAAAATTGAATAATACTATTTATTAATATTTTATTAATAACAATTCATTTTATGAATTTTATAACTAAAAGAATTAAGTAACATTTTCTTTATTTTTTTATTTTAACAATAACAGTAGCTATGTAGTTTTCTAAAAATAAAATTTTCATTTACTTTTATTGCTTTTTTTAAGCGAACCTACAATACGTAGTATACAAAAGATAAGAATCCGTTTTTCAAAAACTTTCGGATAAATATACAAATATTCCAACAGATTACGAAGTAATTTAATTTTTTATTAGTGTGAAAAATTTTAAAATGTTTATTGCAAACTGTGTTTCATCAAACTATTAAACTAATCTTTGCATTATACGGATTACGAATTGAAATAAAAATGATCATTTGCTTTTAAAGTCATTAGAAAATGTTGCAAAGTAACTGTACTTGATCTCACTCGATGAGACCGGCGCAACATGCGAATAGGAAGAAAGAGCAGCAAGGTCGCTGCTCCACTATATTGAGTGCTAAAACGTGACAGCCTGTAAAAGCCGCTCTCTTGGCTTATTATTAAAGCACAATGCTACTTGAGTTTCATAAAAGTGAACCATATATGCAAGCAAGTCACCGATAATAGTAGATTCTCACTACGTGCAAATCTTTTGCAATTACATTCTTGTTTATTTAGCTAGCAATATAAGTGATAAAATAACTTTTTGTAAAATAAGACACATATTGTTTGTTTATCTTACCATCACTCTTCTGTCAATATAGGTTGAGCGTGAGAACACTGTAGAAGGTGTAATAATTTTCCACCGACTAAAATCGTTCTTAAGGCCAAAATTTTTAACCTTGAAGCCACCACAAAACTGACAACTAATTGCTTTATCAACGGATTAAGGAAATATCGTGTAGGAAGCCAATAATCCTACAAGGTTTCGTATGACGATGAAATTGCGATGACTTTATATATTCCCAACAGGGTTATTACAATATAATTTATTGATTTGACAAATATTTTGTCAGAACTAACGTTATTTATTTAGAAGTAAGATCCTTATCATCAGCATTTAGAACAAAGCAACGTGCACCTGTAATTGATAGTTTTAAAGCAGAGGCAGGTTATTAATCGTGAAAACCTTCATTACAAGAATATATTTCATTTATTAGATTAAAATATTTATTTGCATAATAGATTTATTTTAAAAAATATATAATTACGTGTACAACAGAATGAAAATGAAAACATATATTTAAAAAAAATTTTTATCAGTCACAAACTATAATCAAATTATTAACACAGTTGTTATCAATAAACAGCGAAAAACACTTGGATTTAAAATCTTAGCATTAGGTAAACTAAAGTTTAAGAAATACCTACATATTGAAAATTACTTATATATAGATTTCACCAATATAGTTATGCGCAACGAAATCATCTTGATTATCTTGAATTAGCTAATTTTTAGAATTTACAGTTTTTAATATGAAGAACATCTGTTGTTCGAAAGATCGTTTTTAAATTACATAAGGATTATTAACGCGCATATTAAAAGAATTAGAATCTTTTTAATTAACAATGATAAAAGTTTTCTTTTAAAAAAACTCAGTCTTAAAAATAGATTACCATCTTTATGTAAATGTCGTGTTTAGAGTGTTTTATACAGTCGTGACTTTAACTCATTAATGCCAAGCTCAAACCACCAACAGAGTTTCGGAAACTAAGTAGATTGTTGCTTTAATGTGAATGATGAAAGTGAAAAAAAATTATTTTTTCAATTTTTTAAAACAAATTATTTAAACAATGGTTTTTTTATATGTTTATTGACGAAAATGGATTCTACAGAAAAATGACTAAAGAAACCTTAGTCATGTATTTTTGCATTTGCCATTTTGCAGTAAAACTAAAATAAACGTTTCACGTTGTGTATCGACACGGATAGATCTTAAAATTCTTAAAAATATCCCAAAATCCTAAAGTAATGGACCAAAGTTACATATATACGAATATAGCAATTTAGTTTATTGTTATTTACAATAACTTTTATATCAAAATAATTATTCATTTTATCGATATTAAATTTTTTCCTTGATAATAAACTCAAACTAAATTATATTGATTTGCTTACTTACCTTTTGAAAGATAAAAAAAATATGCTTTTTGTTAGTATAAAAGTAAAAAAAAAATATTCAATCGAAGTAGCATCGCCGATAAATAAAAGAAATACATTTTTATATGGGATTTCGGATCCATGAAGGTTTTACAAATAAAAAAAAGAGATGTTGTTAATACATTTTTTCTACGTTTCTATTTATTATGAAAATATAATACAAAACATCCTATGTCATATTACATAGATAACAATGCTCAATCAACGTTTTTTCCATTTTTGTCGCGTAACATTACCATCCAACACCGTCTGAACCGCATCAACATTGAGTAGTCTTATTTTCGCATCCATTAAATATCGTGTTGTCGTTCGTTTTTTTCAGAGGAAAGTATTGACAAGAGGATAAAGATAAAAGGAAAAAAGTTTGTTGCCATAAATGACATCTTAGATTGCAACAGAGAAATTGAAATGACGGTAGGTTGGGCAAGTGAAAGTCATAGTATTTAGGAATTTTCCCTCTTTAGTAATTGATTTTAGTCCCTTGCTTGGTTGCTTTCTTTCTTTCAGCCTCCTTTCATTTTTATTAAATTTTTTAGTTTCATTTTGTTTGCATGTAACAGCGCAGACGCACAATGGAGTTTTGTATTAGAGCTAGTTACAAATAATACAAACGTATGTAAATATTCATTAGTAATATAAATGAGTTCCTCTTAATGAGAAATCGAAGCTTAAGTTTAATCATCTAGCGTCACTATCATTTTCTTTATTTATTTTTCTTTATTTCACACCGTTCTACAATACTCTTCTACATTTTTTGTTATTCATGTGGCACGCGCAAAAATGACTCTCGATTCGTCATTCACAAAATCCGTTCTCTTGTTTGGTAAAAGATATTTACTTTTCACTTTCAATCTACGTAATACCAAATGAAAAACAATTATTTTGCAATGCTTGGTTATTTTCCTTGGAAATGGACGGAAAAACTCCAAAAGTATCTATATATATTTTATCACTTGCAAGTTCTCTGCGCTTTTTTTACGAAAACCCAACTAATCAATCTGAAAGATTTACGAAAATAGAGCGAGAAAAGAATTTCCGACCAATCGAGAGCGTCGTAACCACTAAACGAAAGGTATCTACAATATTTGTTTAGCTTTCTATTTTTTTAAAATTAGTCTACATATCACTACCTTGTAGGCGAACCTCCTCTACTCGGACTTTTTTCTTATACGTATCTTAGAATTTTTTTATCAGTAGTAACATCGAAGAAGTATCATCCCTTCTCATATTCAATAATGCTCTTGAACTTGCCTAGTCTTATATCCTTTTAACTTTAGGTAACTTGAATTTGTTTTCTTCGAAACGATATATCAATGCCAATTCGAGGGAACTGTATAATTAACAAGTATAAGTCAAGCACTCAAACAGATTCGAAAAGAAATTTACGTCCCGCTTTCGTTGTTTACACCGAATTCAGTTTTAGAGCGAGGTAAAGAGTTCTCATTGGCGCCTCTAACGAAAAAAGTCCGAGTTAACAGCCTGGAGCAGCGTACTTAGGCATTACAGTGTTTTTCTTCATCTACGCAATCGCTACGTACAGTTAGCACTATACGGTTAGAATAAGTTGGTTGTTATTGATAATGATCATACGTTAATATTAAGTGGCTCATCAGTGTGTGTCGCGAGTGTGCATTATTTTCCCTTCGCTTCCGGTGCAAGACATATTTACGTACTCGCCTTCTGCCTCCCTTCATCTTCCTAAACACTGTTTATTATAGCATCTACTCATCGTCTGACTCTACACTTTGGTTTACATATCTTTCTCCGGCTTTTAACTTCTCTTACGTTTTTTTCGGAATAATACGTTATTTAATACTTGAATTTAGCGCAAACGGTGGCGTGGGTTTCATCTGGGAATAAATTGCTTTAAGCATCAGCTGCTCGGTTAATCTTGTTTTTGTTTTTTTATTATTTTTAAAGTTTTACAATCTATATTGCTCTTTTTATTGCTTTAGCGGCAGTACAGCCCTACATTAAAGTCGCATGCAGTTTATTGTTATGGTTCCGGTGTTACTCGCAAATCTTTCTAGCCGTACTCGATTTCGCTTTCAAAACTACATGTAGTGGAACGCATTCTGGTTGCAAGATGTTATAATGCTGAATCGCAAAAATCGCTTGTTACCTGACTTTTGCATTTTCACGGAGATCTTTATCATTTCCATAACACTGGAGTGCGTAACGCGTTACTTGTTCTGAAAAAGTTAGATATAGTATATATATATTTTTTATAATTTTTATTGCAGCAGTATTATCTATTTTCATATTTAAAATAGTTTTTATATTTATACTTCGAACGAAATTCAAAGGTTTTTTACTGCATGCAATACGGAAAAACCAGTCTAAAAGTTATATATTTGTCAGTTCAAAATTGTTCTTTCATAATATAAAATTGTGAACGCGTTTCCCTTGCAAGTCTTTTCTTAAAGAGAATTCATAGATTAATTTAAAACAAATTTGTATAGAAACTGAAAGGAAAGCACGTACTTTATTAGATGAACTTCTAAAAGAACTTTGCATAAATCGTTGCATTAGTTTTACAGATTTTCTTTTAAACATTTTTTTTTATACACGAGTAATATTATCTCCACAGCGAAAAGTCGCAGCTTTCGTCGCCGTAACACTACAAATAGCATTTATATCATTGTTCGCATGCACTTGTTTCAATGCAATGTGAGTAGTACGTACGTAATGAGTAATATTGCTTCTACTTATTTATTTTTCTTGGTGTATTAATATACATTATAGTTTATATTATAATTTTTATATTCTTGTTGCTCTTAATATCTTTTTATGTATATAATAATAATAATAATAATAATAATAATAATAATAATATTATCAATTAGTTTATGTTCACCCCTATTTTTTTAAATTTATTTCGTAATGTAATCATACAATTCAATATATCTTCTATAAATATAGTTAACTTCATATTATCGTGCGTGTCTCATTTTCGTCGGCTACACGTTAATCAACGAATTTTTTAACTCTTCAAGTATAATATTCTCCATAGGTCTTTCATCGTGTTTCTCGCGTACATCTCGTCATGCCTGTCTTTACTCGCACGTTTACTTACAATTTTTTCTTATCTCTCTTTTTTCCTATATACTATTGTATAATATCATATATAATAATATAATATTTTATATATAATATAGAATATATATTTATATGAATATTATATTATCGTTTAAGTAAACGCTACAAAATATGGATACGTCCTTATATGCTCAATTCTACTAAAAAAAATCAGCGTCCTTATGACGGACACGATTTATTTATAATATTATATGTCGCGCCTCATTGCTCAGTAAGTTGCTTAAATTGCTTTTTATTTTATTATAATTTGATATTTATCATAATATATTCTTTCAATTTTTATTATTATAAAGTCAAACTGTTTTTTTTTCCTCTACAAATTAATCTCATACCTCTCTGGCTCATTCACACCGAGCAGCGGAACAATCGTTTCGTTGCTTATTTAAAAATATTGAAAAATTCGTTTTAAATGCGAATAAATTATTAACTGTGCTTAGTCCTATTTAATTGTATTATATTCTTTTAAATAATTTTAGTATAAAACTATGTCTTAATTTTTAATACTATAAGGTATTTATTATAAAAATTCAGGAGGAGAAACGGGAGGCTGTTCAACGTGTGAGAACGCGCAAAAATTTACGCCGTTTATATATAGAACAAAGTCGCCGAAACAGCAAAAATTGCAAACGCACCGCTGCAACTGCAAAGGTATATCTACATAATCTCAAAGATTATATTATTGATCTCTCTATTGTCTCTAAGTAGAATGAAATTTCTACGCATCCATTTTCAACAAAGAAAATCGACTCAGCCTCAGGAAAGGATTCGAGTGTTGTACGTCCCATAAAAGTGAAAACACCGGTTCACCCCCACTTATGCATTCCGCTCCTAACATACATCCTACGCGAAAAAAAATTCCCGGGTCTTGTACTCGATTAATGGTAATCGAAACGAAAATGAACGGCTACTTGGAAAACTTGACTGTTTTCTATACGCGCTGCTTTTGCTGCCTTATTTATAGTTATTTATAGTATTATTTGCTTTTGCATCGGGATCGAACGCGGCTCCGTTTCGAGGCGACGATCCCCCCGCCCTACATTATTTATTGCTTTTCGAATACCCCGGCTTCCTTGGGACATCCAGTCGGAACAATATCCTGCAAATATCAGTCGAGGTTTCTTCGGCCTTTCCTACGGTTCGCTTCATTTCTCCTTCGTCGGCTTCGTTCGCTGTCGCGGATGTTTTTTTTCTCATTCTTTTTTTTTTCGAGATCCGCGAAGGGATCGTTATGCTGTTCGCGGGAAACGGGGCTTTAAGAAAAATTTTATCACAATGTCTATGAATGGTTTTCTCGATTTAAATCTAAGTGTCTTGTCCTCCTTTCGCGAGATCGATGACTTTTTACTGTATATTACGTACGCCCAGTACAAGCAAGGCGGCTGATGTGGCTCGTCGTGATTTCGCGCTTTTCAGCTATTATTTCCTGGCATCGATCGTTGTAAATTGTTTGGCGGACTTGTTTATTCGTTGCTTCATCGATATTGCTCTCCTTTTCACTTCTTACTTTTTCGTTTAATATTAACCGTTAATATTGCTTTTTTATTCATATTCTTTCGCTTGTTTAAGCAGCCTGCATTGCTTCGTGATACATTAACATTTATTGCTTTACTTCTGTAATATTACCTATAACATTTATTGTATTGTATTTTATTTTAGTCCTTTAAACATTGAAGATTCTATACAGAATAAAAACTATAAATCAACGCGCCTTCAAATTGTTTAATTGCTTTCGAAAAATGTCTTGAGATATTGAATATTTTACGCGAGTACCTTCAGCAGACTCCTCTTGTGTTTCCTCGTACAATACATTTCCTAAAGAATAACATGAAATTGTAGGCACTTTAGCACGCGTGTAGCACGTTTTTTTGCTTATCCGATTTTTCTTCGCTTCGTTCTCGTCGATTGACTTGGTTTACATTAATCCACATTGTTTAACCGCTGGAACAAAGTTAATTTAGAGTAATTCTTTCTTTATTTTTAACAGCACATATTTTCATAAAATATAGGTTTCATTCTATTACGTTGAGATTTCGATAAATTATATAGAAAAAGATCTCTCTGTTCCAGAGTTAGTTAGATTGACAGATATCGTCGATATTGACTTTGGTTTTGCGAAAAATCGAAACATTTTCATTCCCTCTAGAGGTAGCAACATAACTTATAACATTGACAATTTTTAGGTAATTTATACGCGCGCTTTGTTCGCATCGAAAATATTGCTTTTATTTCATCACCTTACGTTCGTAATTGCTTTACAGTTTCACGAAATTGACGGCCGTAATTTGACGGTCTTCCTAAAAAATAATTATAGATCTTCCACGTTTTTATGTCATGATAATGAGCGTGACGACAATTTTACAACAAGTACACTGAAAGCTTCGATTTTGCGTTAAACGACAGTCTTTGGCTGTTTTCGCATTGTTTACACGTGTTTTCCCTTTGCTTGAATTGTTTCGTCCACCTCTTTCCTGCCCGTCAATCGCGCGTCCAACGCGTCCGAAACAACAATTTTATAAATAGAAACTCATATTAGAAAACAATCAAACCGCAACCCGTTATTCCGCGCCCGTGTAAAAAATCTCGAAAAAAAAAAAAATAAAAAGCGGAAACTCGATGGAGTCCGAATTGAAAAATACAAAGGTAATTAAAATTTCCGCGAATGATCGACGGCAACGTGCCTCTCCGCGCTCAACCCAGATCGCGAGTTGACCGCGAAGCGCCGCGGCAGCAGCGGTGCCGGAGACAGATTACTTTTCGCTGACGGTTGCGCGAACGCGCGATCGGGGCTTGATTTTTCTATAACGTATAGGTCTTTTGCGATCGGGTTTTCACGCGTGCAACGAGACGCGAGAGCATTCTCTCTCTCTCTCTCTCTCTCTCTCTCTCTCGCACACGTAGACTGGTTCACTCTCTCTCTCTCTCTCTCTCATCGCTTCTCGTCGCACTTTCGTCCGATCAATAATGGCAGTCACGTGCCAGGCACGCCTATAACGATGCAGCACGACATATTTTGTATGCAGCCGTGTGTTCCACTGCGCCTGGGCCGCACATGCACGGGCACGCGCCTCTCTCTCTCTCTCTCTCTTCGCTCAGCACGTTCAGCTGCGAGCTGGCCCGATCGATTTTTTGACAAAGTGCACCGCCGCGAGCGCACACAGTCGAACGAGCGCGTGAAAAATTTCATTAATCGCTCGGATCCAGCGCGCCGCTGGCTGCGCCACCCAGCCACTAACCGATTATTCCCGTGAGCGTCGCCGCCGTGCTTTTTAATTACCGGAAACGAGCGGCTCTCTCTCTCTCTCTCTCTCTCTCTCTTTCACACTGCGAAAAACTGCTCCCTTCAATTACTGTAATGAAATTACGCAGTTGCCGTTTTCGAGCTGATCGGTCTTCTACGATTCGAATTTCTTTTTGGTTCTGTAAATATTCGAATTGCGGAGAAATTGAAGGCAAACGAAATTTTTTGAACAATTTTTCATTCGAAGCAATTAATAGAGAGCGACACGGAACGAACATAATTTGAAAGTTAAAAATGGTCGGAAATAAAATTCCACTTTGTTAAATTGCACTTGATGAAGCGTGTAACTATCGCGCAATTTCAATTATTATTGAAAAAAGCTCGTTAATTATTCTGGAAATTTCATCGTTTCCACGATAAAAAGAGGTGAATATAAATTAAGTGCATGTGTACTTTTGTGATTAAATTAAGATAACTGTAGAATTATTAATGAACAAAATTTATCCTCAAAATTTTACCGTGCCTTCGTTTTATTAATAATTGGATTTGGCTTTTGAATTTTTCCTTCTGACATTCTGTCTGACGTCAGTTTGTTTCATTCATTTTTTTTTTTCATACCTTCGAAGTACGTTCGAATTTTTCGAAAAAGTGACATCGTGCTGCATCGTTCGAAGCTTGCATGCATGTATATAGTAGTCTCGTTTGTAATACGTCGCTTCCGGAATATTACAATCGCCGTACAGTACAACACCTCGTATATAATACACAATAAAATGTTTCGTACGCTTCCTGAACGGAAATGAGCTTTGCAACACCGATATTTATTGAATATTGGCCCGCCAGTAAGCCCAGCTCTTGCCAGTAATTAATATTATTCTTATAAATCTACTTATTTAGTATTTTTATCTTAAAAATTACGGCATCTCTCGTCAAAGTACTCTATATTGCTTATATACGAGAAATTTTATCTCCTTTCGCTTAATACTAGGCTCTTCATATATTGCATCATAAAGTTATTTATACAAGAGCTTTTAGTGCTCTTTCGTTTCTCATGCTTTTTTTTTTTAATAACTTACACGAATCACTCCTAATCACGTAAAGTACTTATGTTAGAAGCTAAGAAGCAATGTTTAGATATTTTCACCTGTTGATATTTTGACCCTCAATTTACTTTCTTAGAAAATAAAATCTTTCTTCCGTTTTATACATTACGTCAAATAATATTAAATAATTAGTATTTATCTTTGTAAGAGTACGGCAGAAACATTCTACGTCATTAGAGGTGTTCACTTTTTATTTTATTTAGAAATCCATCTACGATTTCTATATACATCTTGAACAAGAATTGCATTGTAATAAATAATGAGAATTTCACGATTTACGTGAAAGTAAGTTGTAAGTTTTTCGTAAAACTTATAAACGCTTTAACCGATAATGATCTTCTTAAATAGGTTCAATTTCGAACAATACGTTATAGTTGTTCTAAATAAAACGACAAATTTCATTCTATTTTATTTTGTATAAATGTTGAACGTTGAATAATCAACATAAAACTTCATTTACGTAAACATAACATAAATTATCGTGCAACGTCGTATATAAAATGTGTTTCTTTAATGTTCTTATGGAAATATTTTCCATCGCGTAGAAAAGCTTATCCGCAGTTTTACACAGTGAGGTTTCTTTATTACTTAAAGTAATAAACGTGGTTTCAATGCATTAAAGTACGTAAATGCATTCCACTGATTATTACTTTTCTTTACACACTTAAGGAAGCGGGTTGATTTCTTAAAATAACGTTGACCGTATAATTCCGATTTATTATGTTCCCTTAGTCAAAAGCACATTAACTGGCAAGTATTATTTGAAGCTTATTTTACAATTGCCTTTTAAATAAATAATTATATACGCCAATTGAAACAAAATGAAATTGTCAAAATAAATAAATAAATAAATAAATAAAAAAAAGAACAAAATTTTTCAAATCTAATGTCCTTTATTTATTTCAATATTTGTTATACATTTTTATTTCACAAAATAACTTTTCTCATAATAATAACGCTATTATTGCTTGGTTATTACTTTTAGTTTACTATTTTGCACTCTAAATTTCTTTAAAAAATACACTATATCTCTTTTTTCACGTATAAAACCACAATAAAGTACCGTAAAATGCGATGAATATAGAAAATTTCTTTTGTTTCGTAATTATGGGCGGTTGTTGCAACCCTTCAAAATGTCGCTTAAAAAATTTCGTAAAGTCTAAAATTTCACAATTTTCGCGATACTAATGAACATTACTTAAAGAATTTTCGTAACTCAAGCATTACGTATAAATTACAGTTCTGTTCATCGTCTTTTAAGGTACTTAAATAAGATTTTACATAATATTTTTTGTCATAAATAAAAATTTAGGCCGTAAAACAATATATTGTTACCAAATATGCCATATTTTAATAAAGAAGTAAAATGTAACTTAATTAAAAATCTAAAAGCCTTTTACGCAGCAAACAGATTAGTTGTAGCATCAAGAAATTATTAATAAGCACGTTCCAAACAAAAATAATTACTGCTGCATATCGTGCAAAGGGGTAGTCGGCAATTGCAAACTAACCTTAAATTCTCCAAAAAAATACAGAATAAACTTAATTAGTGCTTATTCGTCCGGTAAATTAATTTATTCAGAATAATTTATTGCTTTGCTTTTCGATGTAAAGCTATTAGCACTGGTCTGAACCAGCTTTTCGCTGTAAATTTTTTCTCACTAAATATTTTAATATGCTTTTATATGAGAAACGTTTCTTTATCATCCGAAATTGCGAGTAATTTGAAAATTTGCTTAAAAAATATCTATATATTGCATTTCCAAATCAATGATGAAAATTTGATTTAAATTTTACTTTGCTATATGTTATAAATTTGATTTATCGCGAAAATTAAAAAATCGTCTATATACCTTTAACAACGAAACGTTCACCATATAAAGCGTCAGGATCGTTTGTGCACGTATTTCATACTAATTTCTCACGTACTAAACATATTTGAACACATCACATTCTCTACTAATCAAGTATGTACTAGTTTCTTTTTAAGCGCTTTTGCCTATATATTATATATTATTCTCAATGGTGTCCATAAAGATTTAATTCGCATTTCTTTTTTTCATATTACGTCCTCTACTATAATATCCCTAATAATATATATATATATGTATTCTATTTTGCAGTTTGCGAAAGCGCATCGCTTCAAAATAAAGGCTTCTCCCGTTGCTTAACAATACAGTTCTCTCGCAATTATATATATCAAACTAATGCTTTCAAATTATTTTGTTATTATTTTGGATTAACCAACGGCTTTGTTATCACGATTTATTGCTTCGAAGTATTGCATAATCAAATACAATACGAATTTCAGAAAATCCAGACACGCTTTAAAAGCAGATATTGCAATGTATACATCTTTTTGTTTGACATATATATTAGCCATTGAGAACGATGCGCTATTTATTATTACGTCTGAGTACACACGGTACAAGTTGGCAATTTCGCAGCTAAATTTTACTGTAGCATATATCGTTTTCGGAAAGTCCCTATATTATATAATAAGACCCTCTTCGCGCATAAATATATATACATATATAATATATATAATTTCAACTCTAATTGTATATTAAGATTATTTTAGTTCATATCACTATTTAATGCAGACTCTTGCGTTGGGTCGTTACAAGCAGGCGTCGTATATATATCATATACTTTATAAATATATAACTAACGGTACTTAATCGAACTGTTCCCTCGCGTGCAAGATGCGCTTTGTTAAATCAGTCTGACGATAATCTCTTTGTTTCTATCATGCTCTGGACTTCGAAACCCATTAAATGAGGTAGGCGATGCAGCCTTACTCCTCGAGCTATCTCGGAAGTGGCTCGTTTACATACGTTATCCGTCGGCTGCGCCGAGTCTATACGCAAACTCCCGCCGCTCCGCGAACGTCCGAGGAGCAGAGGCGACTCCGTCACCTTTTACGCCCAATCTTATGTACTCCGAGAGATCCTCCCCCGAATCGCTGGATTTCTTTATTTTACGCAGCAATTTATCGTTCAATACGGACCCCGAGAGGAGGAAGGAGGGTCGATGTGTTATATACACTGAGAAAGAGAGAAAGTCGACAGACGCAAAGGCGGAACGAGAGAGAGGGATATAGATAAATACATATAGAGAAAGAAGAGAGAGGTCGACAGTAATGTAGCTACGAGTATATTATAGACTGTTTATCACTTAGAAGCAAAAGCGGAAGAAAGTACGTATTTAGAGCAAAAGCGCGGCGACGACGGTTATAAGGGACAGCGCCGTTCAAGTGGCTAAGCGACTAGAGCCTTCCGAGTTACGTTTTAAGCATTTAAGTTTTAAGTTAAGACTACGCGCACGATTTGTGAGAGGCGTGCACGAAAAACACGATGTGACGCGAGAGAGACATACACACTCCACGAGTCAGAGAAAAATCGCGATGCTCACCAGCTAACTGATGTAATGGTCAAATATGTACCGACGACTCTTTATTTTCCTGCTCGAATAGCCCGATAATCGGCCCTCGGTTCTTTTTACTGCTTCCTTCGGGCGTTAAAAATATAATGGTCTCGGCTCTATTAGTTATTATTATAGTGCAGACTCTCAAACAATCCACAATCTCTACAATCTACGTAATTGATTTGAAGTACATAACAAATTATACTCGAGACCGAACTAGCAGGTTACTTCGTAAATATTTAGCACTCTAGATATCTTACAAGGTTATTCATAGAAATCCTACTGAATGGCTCGCGATTTGACCACCGGAGAGAGAGAGAAATAGTGTTGCGTCGATGACGAGCATCCCGATTTACAGGAGAAAAGACGGGAGGGGGGGCGAGTTTGATCGGCGGGAATTGAGCCTGTATC
>UCOM01003596.1:0-16769 GCA_900474385.1 Ormyrus pomaceus | reverse complement strand
CCTGATTGACATCATTGGTAATATAGAATACTTCAAACTCGCCTAACTTTTTACTTTGGTTCAAAGTTAATTTTTTTATAGAGATTTCAGTCCTTTTTAGTAATTTATTTAATATTTTGGAATATTGCTTTTAATGAAGAGAAGTCTATTAACGTTTGAATGAACATTTTCTAAAGAGAGTTTCTGATTTTCTAACCTTTTATAAGATTAAAAAATAAAAGTTGAATTATTTCATTCAAATTATTTTTCTTGTTATAAAAAAGTAGATTAAATTTAAAACTTTTCATATTCGATTCTTCGCTAAATTGAATGAAGCAGTACAAAATCGTCTCTTAAGAGAATTCTAAGAAGATTCCTGGTGTTTTTAATAATCTAATAATAACCTGAGTTGGAGATTTCTCGGAACTTTAATTTACCTCGACTAACGGCGAGGGTGGAAGCGGTACAACTCATTCTTTTCAAAGAATTCTCTGTTATTCATTGCACCTAACAGAATTTTAATTAAAAGAATAAACAAGGGTTAGCTTTGCATTACAGATCCGCATGAGCCGGAAAAACAAATGAATATCAATGTCAGGAGCAGGTGAATTTTTTTTTCAATCCACCTTTTCAAACATCGTAAAATAACTTGACTGAAAAAAGTAGCACAACAAAGCATTCCAATCCAGAAAGCAAACCGCGAAAGTTTTACGAGTGATAAAAATCTCGCGTGCAATCAATAGAGGCATTCACTTTTTTTTTTTTTTTGTTACGCTTATATTCCTCTCGCTTCTGCCTTTATTTCTGTCCTTTTTGCGCGCGGAACGGAAAGATTTCCAATGCGACCCGCATGAACTGTACGTCATACTTGGTGGTGATTCATTTTGAATTTATGGGGTGGGCTCGCGTGAGCTTCCTTCTTGTATAGAAGGTACTCTCAATCTATAAAGAATGAACGCAATGCCTGGCAACGTTGACTGGAATTTTCCGGATAAAGTTTCTAGAAATGTAACGTCTTTTATAGCTTCAGACTTTTCCTTGCTTGAATAAGACATAACGATTCATTATGGGCGTGGAATTGATATGTATCATTGTATCTATGATCAACGCGATCCTCTTTATTCAAGTAAAAATAACAAATCTTTGTATGTTTGCTTGAAATAGGACAAAAAATTTGCCGACGTTGAGCTTCAAATTACACGAAGTTTTGGAATACAACGGCCACGCTCGTTTACCCACAGATTTGAGGACCGAAGCCACGAAGAAAAGTTTGGGAAAACTGACCTGCAGTTTTTATTGCACCTTTCCCAATCCTATAAATGCAGCAGCGGATGCGGACGAGCACGCACAGAGCCGAACGAGCCGCTAGAGAGAACGTCATTGTTTCTTTCAATTATTCTTATATTTTTGTACCTCTTATATCTCTTAGTTTTTTATTAGAAAGGATTGTATTATTGTTTAATTTACTTGAATAAACGTTAAAAATACCAACAAGAGGCATGAGCTATTTTCAGAAAGTAATTATCGTCACTCGCAGTGCCGATTCGGCACTCCTGAAGCCGACTCGACGCAGAGTGCACGTAAACATCCTTTCCGAGCTGCCCGGGGAACGTTTCGTCTCCCACCGCGGCGAAGGGAAGGTGATAAGAGCCCCTCGCCTTTGTCTCGGCGCGGAGGTTGCGCTCGGGCCTGCGGGAGTCGTTGGGCGACGGCAGTCAGCGTCGGAGGGCGACATTATTCGGTGTTAACGCGAGCTTGAAGCCTCTCACCCGTCAAAACGATTTTGTTATAAAATAAGGATTTGCTACTTAACAATTCGGCTTTTCTAATTATACCAATCGCGATCCCACGCGTCGACGTAAAAAGTTTCAAAGTTTTCCAACTAATCGCTTGAAATTCAAAAGTAGGGGAGCGAGGGCAGATGCGCCCGGCGCTCCAGATGTCTAAAATATGCCGAGTAATCGTCCAAGCGGGCAGGACTGGTAGTGACTGCGAGAAATTCCTAAGGTCTTCGTGGAAGGGAAACCCCGTCGAGACTGCCGCAATAAGGAGGCCCCTTTCCGCTGGAAAATTCTCGGGCCCCGCCTTGAACCGACAGTCCGAGATAGCCGCACGGACTGATATATACCTGGACTGGAGAGCGGGCACTTTATCTTTCCCTGAGAGGACTGATGCTCAGTGCCGAAAACCAACGAGGACTTTATGTGCAATATTGACGGAGTTTGTATATTAGATGCGCAAATAAAGTTACCTGATTAAAGTTGCGCTAATCCTTTGTTACCCGCCTGTATATCCTCCCATTCGCGTAATTCCGCTCTAGTTTGCATCTTGAAATTATTACATTGTAGAACGTATATTTAATTTAATGTAATTAATTAAAGAAGAGCTTTTAGATTTAATCAAACTTTAGTCATCTCCCAGTTGAATAACTAATTTTAGAATGCGCGATATGTAACTTCTACCAGTTTCTGTTATATTCTGAATAATGTTGAATGAATTAATTTAAAGTTATAATAATTTCTGACTTCGTATAATAACGCAATTTCACCTCAACTGTTATGAAAATTGCAAAAACGACTGAAGTAAATAAAATGCCACGTCGAGTCAATATCTCAGCGTAAATTATTAATGAAATAAACGTTCGTTCTAAGTGGCAGTCTTTCTTAATTTTATGTACTTCTTTTATTCATCTAAGTTATACAATCGCAAAGTTATATAAAATCGATTTATAAATAAGAAATTGATAAACTCACCATTTTTACGTGACATTGTTCTCGGAAGTTTGAACTAGGCTCTAAAATAGGCCCCATTACGTAAAGAATGAAGAGGCAATTAATTTCCATTACCCGATCTATTTAAAACCTGCAATTTCGCACGGTAAAGTAACCACGTCAAAACTCTCTTATAGGTTGCGGGCATAATTCAATCCAAAGTACAGCAGCAGCAGCAGCAGCAGCAGCGGAGGACACAGCGGAGAATAAATATAACACTGGAAAAAATCCTCCTCGATCCGCCTCTGAATTATTAGATTTTTATTGTCCGTCGCAGCTGCGCTGATAGGATTGGCGCTACTCTAGTCGGAACCCTCTATAAATCAGAGTCGTAAAAAGCGAAGAAGAGAGCCGTCGATTGCAGCCTGGGCTAAAGGTCAGTCGCGCCAACTATGCACGATCGAATCGAATGGACGTCGATCAAGGACGCTTCCAGTGTGGCGACAGAGGATTTTTTTGCCGGAGGACGGAACTCCGCACTGCTCGCCGCGCCGCTCTCTTCTTTTTTAGCGGATCGAACGGTTTGAAAGATTGAAAGTTTTTCAGTTATTTTTATAATGTTTGCTGTTCATCGCTGGCTGTTCATCTTTGGTGGAATTTCAAATATGCATTTACGTTGTGTAGATCAATTATTGTATTGATAAATTTATAAATTCATGACCTTCTCTTAATTATTTATTGTATTTATATATTTGCGACATGTGATTAAATAAAAAAGTATTGAAAGATTCTAATAAAAATACCTGTACCCAGATAACAATTAAAGTGCCCTGAAAGTTTAATATACAATTTAAAATAACAAAAATTACAAAATATATAGTATACGTTTCAATTTTTTAAAATTGTTTACAGCAACAAATTTGAAATATTACGACATGCATTTTTTAATATGAACAAAGTAAAAAATAAATAACAGTTTGCGTGCAAACTTGAGACTGATCACTCTTAGCAAAAAAAACTATGTGAATAATTCACTATTTAATGACTGCACGAAGGGCTGTTGTACATCTGTAATCGCGTGTGTAAAACGTGAACATATCTACAATGCGAACACGGAGTAAGACTACTTCTCAACAAGATTTACAATTCCAAATACAGTCACCTTGTCTCGAAGGTTAAGGGTGAAGGTGGGGAAGAAACAATAATTGCAGTATTGTTAATTAATTTTCAAGTTTATTTTTATTTTTAATTATACAAAGTATATATATTTTAAAATAAAAAAAGTAAATTTTTACTTTCGAGGCAATAGTTACGCAACAAACTAATTATGTCAAATATATTTTTTTACTTGTAATTTTGCGTAAATAAATAAAGATTTGTACGATTTTAAACGACATCGGATAATTGATTCTACGAATCCAGTATGCCTCGTAACTAAGGAAGAACGTATTGATTGATATCGAAATAAGACTGCTCAGACGTTTCAAGATAGATATCTATGTACTTAAGCAAGTATTAACACATCATTACAATCACGGGTTCGTCGATCATTAAGTCAATTCTACATATTACTCACAAACCAACAATAAATTATGTTTTTATAACTGCAGCACACATTTTTCTACAGAACCAAACAAAAAAGCCACTCCCAAATAAGGCCGCGAAACAGAGAAAAGTAAATAAAACTAAAAATTCCCTTTTGCCCGACATTCGACCCTCCATCCGTATAACAGCAGCCGCTGGAAAAAAAATTAGTGTCGCGCGACTTTCGCGGAGACAACGACGAACTCAATATCCGCGGCAAAGGCATTACTCCGTAGTGCAGCGAGAGCGATATATAGAACGGCTGCGGCGGCGCCGCGCTCACAAAAAAATCGACTGCTACGTCACCGGCCGTGACTCACTGCGGACTTCGCGAGAAAGCTAATGCGGGGATGAATTCGCGCAGTTTCGCGGAGAGCGCGAGCAGATAAAAGGTCTTGATTTATCGCGGCCGCGCGAATATCGTATTGGGCCCATAAATTTGCGAACGATTGCCCCCCCCCCCTTTTTTTCATTTAGGCCGCGCGGCTTCGAATTGAAAAAGGTGGGAGGCCTCGTTTTGAGCTTGGGGCTTTTTGTTTCATTGTCTTTCGGCGGTAAAATGTGGGCGTCGTCCATTTGACCAGGAACGGGCTTGAAATTTATTTCACTCCAATTTTGTAGGGTCTAGAATCGGGAAAAATTGTTATTTGCCAAATATATTGTTGTGAATTTCTTAC
This sequence comes from Ormyrus pomaceus, assembly GCA_900474385.1. Taxonomy (NCBI): domain Eukaryota; kingdom Metazoa; phylum Arthropoda; class Insecta; order Hymenoptera; family Ormyridae; genus Ormyrus; species Ormyrus pomaceus. The sequence continues at coordinate 11,818 of UCOM01003596.1, read as the reverse complement.
CATTATCTTTTAAATGCACCATGACCCAATTTCGTTTAAAAACTTTTCTCTCATTTCTATTGATAAAATTGGATAATGCATTTCTCGTTGGACTTTCTTTCTATTTATAAAAAGATTTCGAAACACAAATATTGTTTTACTTCGGAATGATGTCATAACAAAACTTTTTAAAGGAACTTATCAAACTTTCGAGCAAGATAAAATGATTTCATCCTTAAACTGCGGAAGAATATCAATTTTATTGAAATTTCGATAAAAACCTTTCCTACTTTCTAATACTTTTATGCAACTTGAAAAAAAAACTTTAAATTTTCTTCACTACAATACAAAGTAAATTCTCCATTGTAAACAAGCGCGAGCTGTAGAAGAACGTCCAACTATTAACCCGTTAAAAAAAATCGATACTCGCAAGGAAACACATCTCCTCTCAGCCTTCATCGCGATATTCCGTTGGCAATACACCAAGACCAGATAAATAAATCCCCCAGACACCAAAAATTTTCTCCACGCAACAAAACAATCGTTCCGATCGACGTAAAACGCAAAAGTCCTTCCCAAATGAGTCCACCTGCTCAGTTTACCGAAATTGCCGCAAGCTTATCCCCGAATCATCCGTAACCGCCGCATCTCCTCCACCCCGAACATAAAGCTCCCGTCCGCGCAACAGATATAAATCCACGGAGAATAATACGCCCCGCGCGCCGATCGATCGACAGATGTAACGAGAGGAGAGAGCGAGACACCCGCGTGGGTTTGCAGGTGCAGGGGGAGCACCTTCCAGGGCGCGCGCAGCTCGCCAGCCACCACGCCCTTCCAGCGCGACGGAGAGACTCGAGTGCCGCTCTTCTGCTTTTCTGCTGCTGGAGGTTTTGCGAGGGCTGCCTTTCGGTGGCGGGGGGGATGGTGGGACGAGGCTCGTTAATTTTTTTTTTTATATATTCGTCGTAAGACGTAGCCGCGGGTTGGTTGGGCAGTAAAATAAGCGTGCGAATAAATGTTTTTCTTTGTTAAACAGAAGTTGATTGGCTCTCGAACGCCGTGACGAATTGTCCGCTGCTTATACAAAGCGTAAGTAGATTAAGCATACAAAGTAGCATTGAGCTGTGTGTAAAGTTAGCATTCCCGGGTATAAGTGCGTCACATTGTTCCTCGACAATGCGTTTGTTTATTTAAAATAGTTCTTGAACTTCTCGCGACGAGCTTACACGTATACTGCAATGTCATCGCGCGCGGAATAGCAAAGTATACACAATAATAATATTTTTCATGATATCTCGAAAATTTAACCGCATCAAAGAACCGCGACGACGCCGCCACGTCCTATCCCGAGAGGCGAAAGCATATTTTCATATAAAGCGAGGCGAAAGCCGCAGAAAAATACTGTCTCGTATAATACAAGGAAATCTAACTGTGTCATCGTTTATGCGCGCGAGGGCCTTGAATCCAAATCTGACCTCAGAAATTGCTTTATCATGTCAAGATTTTCAGGTGGTCTAAATCATACGAGAATTTCAGAGCTATAAACGCCAAGGTCGGAATCCTTTTGAGGACAAGGCATGCACGATGCATTCGAAAATAAATATCTCCGTATGAATTGTTCAAATAAACACACAATCATATTTATTTTTATTATCTTCTTTTTCGAAAAAGCAGAGCATCATAATCTACTTCTTAAATTAAAAAAACGCAGTTTTCTAATTCATTCACTTACCAAGACACCTTTAAATCACCTACTCCTCCTTAAAACGCTCCTTCCATTTAACTTTACCTTCGAAACTCACCTCAGCAGCGGCCGCAGATAACCTTTGTAAACTGCAATCCCTTTCCTCCCCGAGTCTCATTAACAACGCCTCCATTACACCGTAACTCGGCTCCGGTGCCCTCGTCGGGTTAAAGCGACTTTGTTTTTTTTTTCTACTTCGCGTCGAGGTCTTACCTGCGGCAGGCTCCCGGAAAAGCTCTTCCTCAGTGCCGTTGATTGGCTTTCCTTTCCGCCAAGGCGACTCGGCGTCGTTTAGGCGAGCTTTAATTTCCGCGAGCTTTGAAGGGCAGGATATAAAAGGAGGCCGAAGGTGAGCGCGAGCTTCGTTTTAACGAATCGCTTTATCGATTTTTCCTCGCGATTCGATGTATTGCTGCTGTTGAGGGCTGATGCTTCTTTTGGCGCTTTTTACTTGTCCGCTGATTTTGTTTGGCCTTTGACTCGATTTCGGGTCGAAAGAACGTGTTGAGTTTAGTTTTATTCGCTGTCTTTAATTAATAATGGTAGTATTTAAATCTATTAGGTAAAAGGTCTTAATTATCAGGCGCAGTTAAACTTAATGATTTATTTAGCTATATTAAAATGAATCTATTAATGCAGGTAAACATCCAAGAGATATTTGTACAATTTCATCAGAATATCAACTTTATTTTTTTCATTAAGAATCATTTTAATAAAAATGCAATAGAAAGTACAATATTATCGTTATCGGGTTTTATTAAAGATACAAAAAAAAATAGAGACTTCTACCTTAAGTTTAAATTTTAAATGTACTATAATGCACTCTAAATATTAGATGTAAAGTGCTTCGTTAAAAAGTTGATAAGACTTCAACAGGCGCGTAAGACATCCCGCACATACAAAATTTGTTTAGAAAACCGCTTCAGAAGATGTAACTACCGCACGTATAATATGTATCTATTGTGACACGAGACCTACTTGAAAGCATCGGCGTTATGATGTCATCCGCGATCAGTTTGAATAACAAGAAATTATACTTTATTCTTTTATTTACTGAATCACTTAGAAATTAGTAATTGTAGTTCTAAATCTCCGATAAACTCGACGAGGAAAATAATATTTATTAAACATTGTAAAAAAATAATAAAATCAATAAATAACGCTAAAATTCTTCTTCTCTTTCCGCCTTGCCAATAACACAGTATACATATTAACCAGGTCTTAAAATAAAAACTAAGTCCAACATTCCCGGCTCTCAATCAGTGAATTATGCAATCTAAATTCAAAGTAAGTACTTAGTTTCAAATGGCAGCGCTTAAAGGGGAGAGGAAAATTATGCAAATAACGGATAGCCTTTCCACCTAGGCAACTGCCAAAGTAATTGGCAGAGCTTTTAAGTCGCGAACCCTATCACGTAACTGCAATCTAAACGAGAGCTACAAAAAATTAGCGGTCACCTCTCGAATCGTACGTGAAAAGACCGGCGGTTGAAAGGGAACGGGAAAATCGGGGATTGGACAGAAGAGAGACACGCCGTTGAAATTACTTAATAATTTATATTTGCATGAAAAAATCAAATGAAAACATTCGTCGTATATATACGCTCATAGAGAAAAACTGTACAAAAATCATTGCAAAACAGAGAGACACACGTTGGACAATAAATTCTGACATCGCCGCTCTCTCCTCCACTCTCTCTCTCTCCCTCTCTCTCTCTCTCGCGGCTGCGCCGCCGTGCGATGATAATGCACGCGCCAAGCTCGTTAATACGCACACGCGCGCATACCGGGGGGAACATTAAATTACGCTTAAAAATAATCCCCCGCCGTCGCAATGCAATGACGCCGCGTTCGTGTACATTGGTCGCGTGTGAATAGTCGTGTGTAGCGCGCAGCGCGCGGATCAAATAATCGATGAGAGTAACCTATACAGCTTTGCACGGAACGTAAATTCACAGGTTTTTTTTTTGCCGGAAATTAGGATAGGGTCGACTTGCCTCGCGATGCGGAACTACTTTTGGCAACGCTTTCTATCTTCCCTCCCCCCACCCTCTCTCTTCGCGCTGGCTTTATAGGTTCTTTTATTAAGTTGGACAGTTGTGGAGAGCCGCGCGGAAGGTTTCGTATCGTCGCGTGCGAATGCCGACCTCTGAATAATCACGGTAAACCAGGAGTCCGCGGCAAAAAGTCCGCGGACTCGTTTGAAAGTGAAATCAAGTCGATCCGAAAGTAAGCGCATTCACGCGTACAAGATACAAAACGACTCCACCAGCGGGATCGTCAGCAGAGTTTACAATATACATATATAACCTTTGAGTCTTAGAGAAGCGATAATAGCTGTGCAAAATTTTAGAAAGTTTATAAAAGTTTAAGACACGAGCGACCAGTCGAGGGAACAGCCGGCCCCTTCCGCCGCGCGAGGCAAAGTCGCCGACGAAACAGAATACGCGCGGAGAACGGAAAATATATATAGTTCGCCTCACTCCCGAAACATCTCCCAGAGATATATACGCACGCACCACCATCCCCCCCACGTGCATCGAATATATATAGTATATTTTCTTTACAGCCCCCGACGCTATACACAGCGCGAATACTTTTTCTTTTTCTTTTTCTTTTGTAACCCCCCCACAGCCCCGGATCGATATAACGAGGTTTACACACACGTCCTCTCTCTCTCGCAAAAGTCAATGATGATGCGTGCCCGCGAGTCTCCATTCCTACATGTATAAACGGAGCTACCATGAACACAAATTAAAACTTATTATCACAGACACGTATGTGAACGTTCAATGTTGAATGTATATATAAGTATTGAATCGGCGGGCTTGGAGGCCCTTATTACAATATATGTCTTGCATACGTCGTATTACATATGATAAATGTTCCTTTTTTTTTCTTTTCTTATACATAATATATATATTATTTATAGAATTTTCTTACATTTCTTTCGCTCCTTCTCGCGCACCTACACAGAGGCTCACCCACTTTCAAGGACGCCGCCCGAGCTTTGACCTCGAGAGCTCGAGATTATCGAATGTCTGGGTCACGTGATTAGTGTTCTTTTTTTTTTTGTTTTTTCTTTCATTGTTCGGTGGTCGGCGAACATGCAAATTAACGTTATTTTTCAAAGACCGTCTGTGACTGACGTGCTTCTGTTATTTTTTTTTTTTTTTTTTTTTCTTTCTTGGGCAATTAACTCGGGAATGTTTTTTAATTTACAGTGCGACGCGAGATGTTACGAGTTTTTATTTCAGAAGTCGTTTTCTCGCTAAGCTTACAGGCGGCGAAGAAGACGGCAAAAGTGCTCTTTGTAAGCGGCTTCTGGAGGAACGAGGAAATTTTTGCGCGGTGCATTGTTTTTTGGTTCCGAATCCCGGTATAAATATAGAAAAATTATAAATGTTCGTCGAGACGTTCTTCCTTTTCTGCAAGTCTGCAGTTTCACCGCGAGCAAAAGACTCTGTTTTAGGAGTACAAAAGCTTTACAAGACAAAAGATTTCCCTTGCATTTAACAAAGAAACAATGGCGATTAAATTATGCGCTTCTTAAACATATAATTCCCAGTTCTTTTTGAAATCGCAATCCCGAGAGATTCGATAAAATGATCGGCGAGCCAAGAAATTTTTATACGCCAGACAAACAAAAACGTCTTGGTACTTGTTTTACATTAAATTTACAATGTTTTAAATCCTGCCTAATGAAGATAAGCTTTTGCGCAAAACATTTCGTGCGTCACATAATTTCAGGTACGTCATTATTAAGAGTTTAATAAAAACAAAGCTCGATATCACCTCGTTTCAATCGAAAATCACCTGAATTATCCGCAGGTGAAAAAACATTTTTATACAAAAACTTACAAAAACTGCTCGTACTCCAACCCCAAATAAAAATTCGATATATTTTGGTCCAAAGCGAGGTACTTAACAGGCAAAAACGAAAATCGCCGTCATTGAAAGTGAATGCTTCTCTCTCTCTCTCTCCTCGACGCACGCAAAACGCGAGTGCGCCGTCATTATCAACGTCGCACTTCATTATTCACACGCATCATTATCATTTGCAAGCATGCATTATCGCCTTCCACCCGCTCGAGTCTCGACTCTGCGAGCGACGTGTATATTATGTACGCTTGGAAAATTGGCACTCCTAAATTTACAAAATATATAGAATGAAATTCTTGATAATCCTTCGTCAGCTGGACGACGGGATTAATATCTCGCTAAATCTGAGATTTATTTAGGAATAAATCAAGCGATCGGCTTGGAATACCGCTACGATTTTAATCTGCTTCTACGTGAATTATAATAATCTGCTCCGAGTGGCAAATGAAAGAAAGAGTGTCGGCGTAGGATTGTAAATGCTTCTTCTGCTCCTCGTCCAAGTGTCGATCTACCATTTTTACTCTAAATTAGAGTCGAGTAAATAAGCGGTAGAGAATGCGGTATAGGTAAGCTTGGAGAAATCATTCGACGGAGGGTTTTAGCTACGATTACGATTTTTTAGAGTCTCTGTCTAAATTAGCGTAAAAAATAGAGATATTACATTTAGTAATGGTTAATCTGAGGATTAACATTTATGTAACTTTAAGAAAGTCGAGTTTTAAAGAAGAACGTATTAGTTTCTTTCGTGAGGTTTGGGAAAGCAAAGGAACGATCGAACAAAGAGTCATTTTATTGTTAATACGATAATTATAACCAACTAATACACTCTCGAACAAAAAAATGTTTAATCTAGAATTCCTTCTTGTATAACATTATATTTAAACGCGTATTTATATATATATATAATTTTAACAAGTTATTTTTCGACGATAAATTATTTGAAAGGAGTGAACTTGTTCCCGAAATACAGAAAATAAGTAATTCCCTGCCTCTTATTCCGTAATGCGCGAATAACAGCATTTTCTACTTCGATGTACACTTTCGCCTACGGGAATCCTGAAGTACCGAATAAAACGAAATTCTACAAGCATTTAGACGCAGCCTATACGCGTTTCCCCCAAAACTGACTGTAAAACATTAGAAAACGCTTCGGCTACATCAAAAAGAAAAAGAAATCGGCTCACTTTTTGTACACTCGAACCTTCCCCCCTTCGAAAAAAAGCTCTCCTCTCCAACAATAGACCAAAAGAAAAAATCTCAAACTCAATACTCCCTCTCCCCCCTCCGCGCGAAGGAAGCGCGCAATCAATTTTCCCGACGAAAAGTCGCCGATAAGACCCCAGCGGAGCTCCGGGCGTCGCGCGACGAAAGTCAAAAGCGTCGCTCGGCTTACCGGCATCGAGGTCGAGAGGAAATTCCGCGGCTCTACTCATTGTTCGCCACCCGGCCGCGAGAATAAAACTTGCGCAAACGGCACTTCCCCGGGGGGGATGAATCCATTTGTCCGTTATCTCTGCCCGCCTCCGCGGCGAGGTGGCAAGACAGATCATTACGATTGCCGATGGGTTGATATGTGTGTGGCTGATTTCTAAAGCTAGACGATGACGTGCGGAGTTTTTACTTTTTCCGTGGATTTCGAAGCTTTTTTCTTTTCTTTTTGTACATCGGCACGCTTCGTTTAGATAAATAGTTTTTATTGCTGAGTTTACGTATTTATTCCGATATGTGTGGTTAATAATTTCATTGTACCTCTTTTGCGTGTCGAGCTTCTTGATTTAGATTTTTTCTTTGTCGCAGGATGATACAATGCATGATGATGTCAATGAGTATACAGTGACGACTACTATCTAATGTTTTAAATATTATTTAGAATTCTTTGTTATTAACGTTTCAGAAACTCTTTATACGTTTATTCTAGATATAGAGAATCTCTACGACGAAATTCAAAAGGGTTCTTCTTTAATTTCGAGGTCAATAAAAATAACAAGAACGCTTTGCGTTGTATTTACAAATTATGAAGCAAATTTATGAATTTAGTAACAGTTTAAATACTCTTTTAGTACAAAAAAATTCGTTGATTATATACAAATTTTAAATCAATGCCTCAACATCAAAGTCAAATAATTTTCTAAATTCTTTTACAGCCGAACATTATAATAGATACTACCAAAATAAAACAGCACCTGTTTCTTCCCTAAATCTACAAACTTTAATTATCCCCACAATCCAATTACCCTAAATCCCCGTTCTGATATCCTCCCTTCTTCCCCCTCCTAAATCTCCAAACCGAGAAGCAAGCAAGCCACAAAAAAAAGACCACAGCGCAGCGCAGCCAAAGCCCAGCCAAGAGCGCAGCCCCAAAAAACCAAGCCTCGCAGCAAAAACCTCTCGTATCCGCCGCGTCCTCCAACGCGTGTCGCGCGCGTTTCCGATCGGCGCCGCGGCGCTCGGCTCGGAAAGTGAAATCGAGCACAGGAGGTGTAAGGCCGACCTTGAACCGCGTCCGCCGGGGAGCATTTAGAACCCGCCTAAGTGTATGTGCGCGCACAAACCGACCGCCGCGGACTCACGTGATTCGCGTGTCTGTGTGTGTGTGTGTTATACGAGCAGAGGCGAAAGTGACGCGGAGAGAGCCACGCGGCGGCGGGCGCCGCCGCGGATTTTCTCCGACGAGCCGGTTTCGATTAGTTTTAACGGTTATTACCGGCGGGGGGGGCCGGATTTTTGGCGGCTCTTTCGGGAAACGCGCCGGATATATTGCCCGCGCGCGGCGAGGTGTTTGGTGTCGGGATTTGGGTTTTTAAATTGGTCGTCGCGATTACGGGCTCTCGGCGAGTGCTTTTCGGTGCGCTCGTTGACGAGAGAAGTCGAGTATTGGACGTGATTGCCGTAATCTGTAGTTTGACTTTGATCTTTTAGGATGTCGAGTACGTTTTTTGCCGCGCTAAATTATTTTTTTATTGAAATGTAATATCATCATCTTGACGTAAAGATACACTGAACAATAGAATATTTGTGCGTCGATTTCGCGGAATCGGCCAATTTCAGCCTAACGATCGTTCGCGTAAATGCTTGAAAAAGCTAAAACGACTTGAGCACTTAACTTTAAATGCATCTTCCTTGAAAAGAAATAAATCAAAAGAGAAATCGCGATCGAATATATACCTCTTCGTCGAGCGGAAATTTTTCAATTGCATAAAAATTGTCTCGCGGCGTTGATAAATAATTCACGTCCCCGAGCGACGAGTGAACGTGAAAAGAAATAAGATTCGATAAGACTTAATCCAGAACAAAGCTTAGACGAGCTCGTTTCGAGAAAATTCAGTATCTGTGATTTTTACGCAACGTACAAACTACTAATCTTCGGACGCTTTTTAGTGAGCATAATTTTTTGTCAACGAGAGTAGACATCACGAGTTTTTACCGATAACTAGTCCACGTCTTCTGGCACGAAGAACTTTCTGACATTTCATTGCGAAGCCTAACGTTTATGATAACGATTATGTGCGCTATAAAAATCGTCGTTTACGTCGTGTATAATGAAGTCTTTAGAAGTAGTAAAGCTCCTTATTGCCAATTATAGTTAAGAAAATACGTGTATTCGCTTGATTAGAATTAGCTTGCTGAAGAGTGCTGTAATATTTATAAAGCTTATGAATTTTGAGAATCATTTTATAAGAAGCGTGACTTGTCAGTAATTTGCTGCTGTTATCGTAAGAGAAAAATTTATTGCGCGAAGATTAACGCGAAATTATTTATCGATCGTTGATTGCGTTACATGAAGGACTGTGTAACGTTTTTAGCAAATTTTCTGCACTGCACCTTCGCTGATTAGGAGGCTTTGTCATAAAAATTTATATAGGTTGTAGAAGAGAAATTTGCGTAACTTTTGAATAATAATGCCAATTGTAATATGTAAAAACTAAAAATATCGAAAGGTAATAAAATATTCTGCTTATTTGCATTAAGTATTAAATAGCAATGATTATTATTATTATATTATACAGAAAAGAGATAAAATCAAACATTGAATTTGAATACAAATCCAAGATCACAATGATTCATTATATACACGATTGGTTTATCAATAAAAGTATTTTTTTTTTTAAATATCACTGAAAGATTCTTCTGTTTCTTTCGAAAAAATGAAACTCGCAACTCTTTCCTGTAGAAAGTTTTGCGTGCTTCAGAGGTATCGAAATTATTATTTAAATTTAAATGCAGATGGAATATTTTAAATTGCAAATTCTCCTTCCTACCACTTATAACCCGTGCAGCTGAGATTATTTTAAAAACAAAATATTTATTGCACAAAACTGTCGAGCTTATCGCCAAAAATTAATTCCAAAAAACGAAACTTCCAATTTCACTTCGTCGCGGAGAACAGCCCACTTTGAATCATAAAATCGAACGTTTTACAAAAATTCGAAATCCCCGGTATATACAAAGCTTACCCAGAAACCGTCCAATAACTTATTCAGCGAAGCGTATCTCAGCGAAACAAGGCCCATTCATGGCGTCACGGCGTTAATCGCTGAAATTCAAGCGCGTTCCTTAACCCGAAATAGCGCGCGCACCCACGCAAAAAAGGAAAGTTCGCATATGCGCGGGCACGATCGATATTGTAAAACCAGTCGGCACAAAGGATCCTTATTCCGAGCGCGAGAGAATATATTAGCGGCGCTTTGCCGGCGGAGGCTGCGCCGTTTCTTCACCGCCTTGCGTTTCTTTTGATGAATTAACGGCTTAATGAACGCGATTTCGGCTCCGATTGTTGGACTTTTTTCCGGTCGCTTATATTGACGGTCGATCGCGGCAAGGAGGCTGGAGATTCTTTCCCGTGCAGGAACTCTTTCGAGGCGATGCGTTTCGTTTGTCGAAGAGATTAGTATTCATTGCTTAATCTAGACGAAGATCGGACCGAGGCAGGATGACAGTTGATTGTTCTTTTAGGCTGGGTTACTCGGTATTATTTTTCGACCCGTCAATTATTCTGCGTCACGGATCGGCATTGTTTCCACTTTGCAATTGCAGCGAACGGAGTAAAATAGTTCAACGTATATACAATTTTCAACATCAATGCAACATTCGTATTGCACTGGTTTTCAAACCCGTAAATCGAATTTAATTTAATTTAATAACTTTAATTTTGAGAATTAAAATTATTTTATTCTCAATTCCGACGTCTTAAAAAATTTAATAAAAAAAAAAACGCGCATACCGTAAACGCTCCCTTTACTTTCAAATAAGTTCCGCTCGCAAACATTCCCCAGCAATTCCCCCGCACACTGCAAAACAATTACCGTCCACCAACTCCCATATCCCCCGAGCTCCTTCGCTCGTTACACCGTGGCCGCGCTGCAAAATTCTCCAAGTCGCCGGATATTCGCGCAGTTTTTTTTTCGCGCTTAAACCCGGGGATACGATGCGTCTTTGCGAGCCGTTCGCCGCGGTGCGCAGCGAAACTTTAAAAGGCCGCGTTAACCCATTTCCTAAGTGCGAGCGTAATTAATTGCGGCAACCTTCGCTCTCTCGCGAGCCTCGCAGCCGCGCGTAATGACATTTTTGCACGAAGGAGCGCGAAGTTTCCGAGCGCATGCAGTTCCCCGCGTCTTATGTAAATGCGTGCGAACCCGGGATTTTTCTCGCCTTTGTCGTCTTCAACGGCGTCTTTAGCGCGAAGAAGCAGAGTTTCGTTTTAGAATATGTCGCGAGTGTCTGGAGTAAAGTGGTAAACGGAAAATATGTCCTCTTCGCGCGAAGCGGGGACTCAGCGAGTCGCGGGCAGGCGAAGAGCTCGCGTTGAAAAAAAGGTTTGCCTCTTTTTTCTCCTGAAAATCAATAATAATTACTTTTTTCCCCGAGAATAATAATCGTCGCCGATTAGGCCGAAGCGCGAAAGCCAACGCGCGTTACGAAACCTGGTTTTAGTTCTAATAGCTTCGCAATTATCTCACGCATATATGCACGAGGGGGGGAGAAACAATTCGCAGCTGGGACTCGATAAAGCTCGCGGCGTCGAAGAGCGAAACGAATTTCTTTCCAAAACTGCTAAATAAATAACGCGCGCTCGAGATGCGCGTGACCGATGGCGCGAGAGCGTTTACCGTTCCATCTGCCAATAAATTTCCGCTCCTCTCTCGTAATACCTCGGAGTCACTCGCGCCTAAATTAAACTTATCAATCCGCACTCGAAACGTTCAATATCAGCCCC
>UCOM01003595.1:0-16801 GCA_900474385.1 Ormyrus pomaceus | reverse complement strand
GGAGATTGTAGAAATTTTGAGCCAGCAGAATTAATGATCGAATTAATAAATAATAACAAAAATAATTGAAATTTCATTAAATATACATTGTAAATAAGTTATTTCGATATAAATTATAATAAGTATTATTCCAATAAATTTTTTTAATATGATTTATTTATAATATATTTATAATTGATTATTTGTGTCTTATAATCTTTAATTAATATTTAATTTAATAAATATTCAATGCTTTTTAAAGTATGTACAAAGCATGTAAAAAGCATCGATTTAAATACAATTATATTCCATTTGATTGTAGTTTCTTGTACATCATGCGGTGTCGCTAGTTGCGTACAATCATGGAGTACGAGCGTAGACGGCAAACAGAATCAACGCTGGTGGCGACTGTCGCCACGTCTCCATACCCGTGACACCTAATCCTCGATGGCAGCGGTTTCTTGTTTGGATTCGCCGAGTTTGCACTAAATTTCCGAGGAACCGAAAAAGCAAACTTCTGCTACTTCGACTAAGAAGCAAACCAGGAGCTAAAAGTCTAATAGTGCAATCATTGAGCAAAATGGTACGTAGCCCATTGTGCAACAATCAGCGAGTTTTCCGTAGCTGACAATCGAGCCCCAATTTGTCAACATACTTGCTACCTTCTGCTCGTGATTTTACAGCTCGTTCTGTATGACCGCACCGCTAAATCATTCAATTGCCATTCATGTTTTTATTTTAGTCTCAACCGGTTTTCGTTGTTGCTCTAAAAAATAACTTGTTTCGATAAGGATGCTGTGACATTGTGGGTTATGTTTTAGAAAACGTGGCTTTTGTAAAGACCTGTTAGGGAGGAAATAAAAAGGAGAAGATAGTACAGAGCAGTTTTTTAAATTAGTTTTTTAATGTTTTTTCAGCCTCTGAGACTAGATATTAAACGTAAGCTGACAGCAAGGTCAGACAGAGTAAAATGTGTCGACCTGCACCCAACAGAACCATGGATGCTGTGCTCCCTTTATCAAGGAAATGTCAACATTTGGAATCACGAGTCACAGACACTGGTCAAGACTTTTGAAGTATGTGATTTGCCTGTGAGATCAGCCAAATTTGTTCCAAGGAAGAATTGGGTTGTTACTGGATCCGATGACATGCAAATTAGAGTATTTAATTACAATACTTTGGAAAGAGTTCATTCCTTTGAAGCACATAGTGATTATGTTAGATGTATTGCTGTTCATCCAACCCAACCCTTTATTCTCACATGCAGTGGTAAATATTAAATTGTGAAACTTTTAAAATTTCAGATATTAAACTGTGTGATATTTAAGGTTGATCATCATTACATCGGATTTTAAAAATTTAAATTTCAAAATTTTCTTTACATTATTTATTAATTTAAAATTATATTTACATTGATATAAACTTTTTAACTTATTTTAGATGATATGCTGATTAAATTATGGAACTGGGAAAAGTCATGGGTTTGCCAACAGGTGTTCGAAGGTCACACTCATTATGTCATGCAAATAGTATTTAACCCCAAAGACAACAACACTTTTGCCAGTGCATCTCTTGACAGAACTGTAAAAGTATGGCAGTTGGGCTCTTCTACAGCTAATTTCACCCTTGAAGGTCATGAAAAAGGTGTCAATTGTGTTGATTATTACCATGGGGGTGATAAGCCATACCTAATTTCTGGAGCTGATGATCGATATGTAAAAATCTGGGATTACCAGAATAAGACATGTGTACAAACATTAGAAGGCCATACACAAAACATTACTGCTGTCTGTTTTCATCCTGAATTACCCATAGTACTAACTGGTTCAGAGGATGATACTGTAAGAATTTGGCATGCAGGCACCTACAGACTCGAATCACCACTAAACTATGGTTTTGAAAGAGTTTGGACGATAGCATGTATGAAAGGCTCGAATAATGTTGCCATCGGTTATGATGAGGGCAGTGTAATGGTAAAAGTCGGTCGTGAAGAACCTGCAGTATCCATGGACTCTTCAGGTATCATTATTTATAAAAAGTATTATAACTTTAATCGAAAAATTAATTGTTAATTTCCTAATAAAATAATTTTAGGTGGTAAAATCGTATGGGCCAAGCACAGTGAAATCCAACAAGTGAATCTCAAAGCACTTGGAGAAGAAGCTCAAGACGGTGAAAAATTGCCTTTGGTTGTTAAAGACATGGGAGCTTGCGAGATATATCCACAAACTATACAGCATAATCCAAATGGAAGGTTCCTAGTAGTTTGTGGAGATGGAGAATACATTATTTATACTTCAATGGCATTGAGAAATAAAGCTTTTGGACAGGCTTTTGAATTTGTATGGGCTGCTGATTCCAGTCAATATGCAGTTAGGGAAAGCTCTACAACTGTTAAAGTATTCAAAAATTTCAAAGAAAAGAAGAGCTTCAAACCTGACTTTGGAGCTGATAGTAAGTGTACACTGTATACAGAAAATATTTTGAAATTTATAAATATAGTAACTAAAAGAATACAACTTACTTTTTAGGCATTTATGGTGGATATTTGTTGGGAATATATTCTACTTCAGGACTCTCATTTTATGATTGGGATACGCTGAAATTAATACGTCGTATTGATATCCAACCTACTCATGTTTATTGGGCAGAAAATGCCTCACTCGTTGCACTTGCCACATCCGACCAATATTTTATTCTTAAGTATCATGCTGATGCCGTCCAAGGAGCTGCTGAAAACGCTGAAGATATTGAAGATGCATTTGAGGTATTCAGATAATTTGTTACTTTTTTATTTATTTATTTATATAGAGACTCTTTATCTGTCCATAAAATTATTAAATTGAATATTAATCTTGTGTCTAAAAAAAAACTACATATTTTTTTAGATGATTGCTGAAATGAACGAGACGGTTAAAACTGGTCTTTGGGTTGGCGACTGCTTCATTTATACAAATAGCGTAAATAGAGTAAATTATTTTGTAGGAGGAGAAATAGTAACCGTGTCACATTTAGACAGACCAATGTATTTGCTCGGTTACGTTCCAAGAGACAATAGGCTATATCTCTGCGATAAAGAATTGTCGGTAGTTTCGTACTCTTTATTGTTATCTGTATTAGAATATCAAACTGCAGTTATGCGAAAAGATTTCGATACTGCAAATAAAGTGCTACCTACGGTTCCAAAAGAGCATCGTACTCGAGTAGCTCATTTCTTAGAAAAACAGGTAATTATAAATATCAAAAGCAAATGCAAAGGCAGCAATTAATATTTTGCATTGTTTATAATCTTTTTATGTTTCTGTTTTAGGGTTTCAAAAAGCAAGCTTTGGCTGTTTCAACAGATTCAGAGCATCGATTCGAGTTAGCTCTGGCTCTTGAAGATCTTGATACCGCGTATGAGCTAGCCAAGGAAGCTAATAGTCAACAAAAATGGCGTCAATTAGCATCATTAGCAACACAAAAGGGAGAACTCCATCTTGTTCAAGAATGCTTGCATAAAGCTGAAGACTTTGCTGGTCTTCTCCTTCTGGCTACGAGTACCGGCAATGCCGATATGGTTGAAAAATTAGGTAATAAAACAATCATTACTCAAAATAGTACATTTAGAAATTAGATTTCAATAATAAAAATATGATTAATCATTTGTATAGCTTCATCTTCCAATGATGCGGGTAAAAATAACATTTCGTTCCTGTCGTACTTCTTGCTGGGTGATATCGATAAATGCTTAGACATCCTTATCAAGACTGATCGAATACCCGAAGCAGCGTTTTTCGCACGAACCTACGCACCTAGTAAAATCTCATCGATCGTTACTCTATGGAGAGAGAAATTGTCTGCAGTTAGTGAAAAAGCTGGCCAGAGCTTGGCAGACCCCGAAAAATACGAAAATCTGTTTCCCGGATACAGGGAATCTCTGGAAGTAGAACAGTACATGAGAGAGCAATATAAAAAGCGAATTCCAGCTTCAGAGTATCCCAATTTAACGGTTAGTTAAATATTTTAGTAATAGAAGTTGTCGGAATGATTTTTTACTGAAATTTCAGCCAAACATCAAGCGAAACGCTAGGGAAGAGTGGTTGGCTGCGGGAGGATCTAGCACCTCTCAATCTACAAACTTGAAAGAAAGCCTCCAGTCTAAGAAGGATGATGACATATCGAATGCGGCGCAAAGACTGATGGATGTAGACATCAACAAACAAGAAGTGAAACAACCAGCACTTGTTCCAACACCCGCACCCGCACCCTCTAAAACACCTGCATACACGTCGAGCACGTCGAGGCCCCTCACCGTTGACGACGAAGATCTGGATCTAGACTTGGAGATCGATGAAAACATCGACACAAGCGTAAGTTATGAACTTTATTTTCTGGCTTCTGAATGTTTAATATCACCTACAAAATAGAGCATTTTATTTACACGTTAGTGATGCGTATTTTAAGAAAGTCAAATATGCAATGATATAAATATAAAATAAATTGTGTTCCAATAGTATTATTAACTTTTAATAAAATTTGTATATTATTTAGAGGTAAATAATGACATCAAAATAATAAAAACCAAACATTTGAATTAATTTCCTTAAACTTAGCTTCTAAATTGATTTACACTCAAATCACTTACGAAAACAAATCATTTCTGATAATGCGTTGTGACTTTATGTTTGCATGCTGGCTTAATGTGCAGCTACCATAGAGGGACTGAAGTAAGTCGAATATTCTGCGGCAATGTAGTATAAGTGCACATGCACGTCTGCTCGATTTATCGTAAAACAAGAAGTCAAAAAGGAGAAAGAAACGGAACATTAAAACAACCATTACTCGATTGTTGCGCGTAACGAGAGCCGTCAAAACATGTGAGCTGCTGCAGTCCTGCGTGAACTGCAACGCGGATACGCACAGTTCTCAAGACAGTTTCTTTCTCTCTCGTTATCCCTTTCCTTTTGCTATTATCTTACAAATTTATTCTTAATTACAGAAAATATTATCGTTGTTATTAGCCCCCACTATAACGAGTATAGTCGTCGCAATATACATGTCTCTTGTAAGTACTATAAGTATTGAATGCGCAGGAGGGTAGATAAAAATAGTCATTTTCAGTAGATATTTAATTTTTAAATTATTTAAAGAAAATTTATTTTAATATTATTGTCATCATAAGACACTTTATTGGAGGATTTTATATAAATAATTTAAAAATATAGAACCGGGCAATACGCAAAATAGAATATCGCTAATCCGTCATTTTAATTAACATTATGACTCATTCACTTTTTTTTAATTATGACTCACCTAGCACATTAGATTTCTAATTCCATGTGTTCGCCACTTGTTCAAAAATAAGAACGCAGGAATTATATTCCTGTCCCTTTCCTATGGGATATTCAGCTCGTTTTTATATCTTTCTCCTCTACTTTAAAAACTTGTCATGCATAGTTTAAAAATTGACTAACACAAGATTAAATAATTGCACTCATTTATTTCACGTTTTTTAGAAATTTTATTTTCTTAGTGAACGCTGTTGATACTAAGAAAAATAAATGAAAGAGAGATAATATATAGACAATTCTTAAGTAAAAACAAAGAACGTAGCTGCAAAGGGATTATCGAGAGATCGAACGAAAAGAGGGAAAAGGTGAATTAATTGGGCGATGGCTCTTCCGGCTCCGAAATACAGATGCGCTCAATTCTAGAAGGGTATTGCATTACTAAAACAAACAGGACCAGGTCTAGAGATTTGAGGTACTTGATTCGTATAGCTTGTTTTATTACTGCACTTCGACCATACAAAATGGAAAAATTTTGTATCGTGAAACTGAGAGAGCTACCTATTTTTTTTTAATTTACTTTTGTTTAAAAGTAAAGTAATGGGAAAAAAAAATATTTTAACGGTATCAAAATAATAAATAACGATACGACTTTTAAATCTAAAGAAACATCATTGAACGATTATTGATGTGTTGCATGATTATGATTTGTTAAAAAATAAAAAATTTTATAAAAAAATTGAGAATTACAGCGATCAAAGTGAAAGAATGCAATTAGTTAATGCAACATTTGTTTTATATCAATTTACGTTACATTAAAGTGTATGTCAGCAAGATAAAACAGCACCGTCCAGCGAAAAATGAAGTAACGAGAGTTCGCGAAAAGAGCGAGATGACGGATTTCGAAAACTTCGCCCGGAGCGTATTGTTATGGAAACAACTCTGCAAACAAAATATAGCTTGACTAATGCGAAATAAACATCGATGAAAAAAGTAAAAATCGAGTAGCAGTGAAAATATCTGCGAAAATTGACGTAAAAGTTCATCACATTGTAAAATATTTATTATTTAATTTCGTAATCGTATTTACTGCACTTCTTATGGTTATAAGATATTATCTGTGCACGTAACTTATGCCACGTATGAAATTGTGTTGCTGAATTAGGTTTATTGTTGTTTTTTTGTAACATAATCTAGACTTCATTAGATTTCTTTTAGAAACTCTTAAAAATTCTGTAATAAGCGATTTGTTTTTAAAGCTGGAAAAAACAGATCATAAATCATCCTCACACGCAGACTATATGCTCAGTTTTCAAACGACATTTTTTAAATTTACAAACATGCTCTCCACTCACACTAATTTTAGTGTTTACCATATACATCAGCTCGATGAAATATTATTGAAAAATCTTGGTTTAATTTAGAAAACATTTACCATGTAACTTCTGTATTTCAAGAAATAGTTACTTTCCTTTTTGTTTTTTAAAACAATGCTTCATGATATGAGGAATTAAAAGAAGAATTAAAACTGATTGCTTTTTATAAGGAATTATAGTCGTAATACTATAATTATAATTTTTATTATAATGAAGAGTTTATATATATTTTTAATCTTATTTTTAATCTTTACAATTTTTTATAGAATGTAAAACAAAATTGAAAATTACAAAACATGGTAAGCTACTTTCTTTCAGTTGCTTCGTTTGCTGCAACTGTTTGATTTTAAACTGTGCGTTTATTTTTTTAACATCCCATAAAAATATTTTGAATGCAACGCGAACTCGATTATTCAACAACGATTTGCTTATATAACCCATTGACAACATTCACATGAAGTCTCCGTAAACTCGATATACATACACTTTCCAAACAACAATATAACTGTCATGGAACTTTCTCTTTTCAGGATGTAAATTTGGACGACGACCTTTTGGACGATTGATGAGGCGAAGGGATAAAAACAAACAGATTAAAGAAAGAAGAGAAGCAATGAGAAAAAGAGAATGAAAGAAGACAGGAAGAAAGTGCACCTCCCCTACGTTTTTTAAGAATATTCGTTTTTACCGCAACAGTCATTCCTCGCGCGGGAAATGAAAGAAGGCTACAAGATTGATAGTGAAATGTATTTTAATTCGAGCAAAGCTTTTGTTACTATCTCCTAGAGATGTTAATAAAGTGTTGTGTCGGGTGAATGAAATTGTATATTAAAGACACTGCGAACACTTAAAAAAACAAAAATAGATGAAGGAGATTAGTGTCTTAACCTTTTTTTTAAGATTGTTCTAAGCGGATGTCAGTGTGCACGATAGAAGTTTTATGCGCCGCGCGATTATTATTACTTTAAACATTTAAATATAATGGTTATATATATTATAATAAATGGAAACTCAAGAAATAGATTTTTCTTGGGTTATTCGCCATTAAAAAGCAATGACAGCTGAATTATTATTCATTCCACGGACAAAAATGCTATCCCGAATTATTCCTTATTATATTTATGTGTATTTGTTTGAGAAGCTTTTTTGAAGTATTGGCGTTTTTAAACCCTGTGTATAGATATAGATTTAATTTGATAATTATGTGGGATGTTGTAGAAAAGTTATAATGTTGATGAAATCATATTTTTTAAATGGGTAGTTTTTACGTATGCGAGTGAATTCTTTCTACACAGAAACATATCCTTTACGATTTATATTCTTGTCGTCCTTTTAATAAAATTGTTAATGTATATTTATTTCATTATTTGTTTTTTATTGTCATTTTGCCGTAGTAAAATTTTAAACCTAGATTTAAAATATTGCTACTATAATATAAATAACATAAGAAAGGCGTATTTTTGTAATTGCCGTATGTTAGTATTATCTTTTTTTTATTGAGCTTCAAATCAATATAGATTTATTCGCTATGCAGTGAGTAAGCCAGCAGGCTTAGAAGTTTAATATTATATTTCTTACTAATAGATTTAATTGTTTTACTATATAGTTGCGGTGTTACTATTATCTATTAGAACTTTTTAAACTATTTCCACTGCACATACTTAGATCTCGTTCTAATTTCGAATGTAAATATATAAATATCTTGTAAAAGAAAACCCCGCTGTGAACGTAAGCTCACTCAAATTTTAGTACAGCTCCTGAGTAAAAGTAACAATGCATCTGGTTTGGATTATTATTGCAGAGTCGAAATTAGAATGTAATGAGCGAGCTTTCGAGGACTTTAAGTCACGCTGCGCAAAACTGGACATTTAGCACGAGCGACTACGTGACGAATGGCAAAATACTCGATCGACACTTTGCGAGGGAGAACGCGTCGGAGAGTTTTCCGTCGCTCTCGTCAAACGCTTGAGATTATTTTTGCAGGGTATGAAAAATCAAAATTTTCATTTGCGCGTATTTCAAATTTATTACTTCAAAAAAATGCAGCTCTTATTAATAATTTATTATATAATTTATTTTTGGTAGTAAGTTAATACATTTAGGATTAATTCAGTGTCATGCATAGAGTACAATGTACTTGAACTGATTTCAGCAGCTTGCCAAGCTAATATTGATTGAAATTTCAGTGCTACTAAATATATATGTTCTGACTGCAGCAAAACTGACATTGAATAAACCTTCACTTTTAATAAAAGGAAAATCTAAATTAAAGAACTGAGTGTAATAAATGAAGCTTTTGCTCTAAACTGTAATAAAGAATTGATGTAATTTTAGTAATATGACAAGAAGTATTGAAATAATTGTTAATCCATAAGTTTAAAAATTAAATTTCGTTATTTTTCCTACATTAGATCGACCCTTGAGGTTGGAGAAACGAAAAGAAAGATCGCATAGGACGGTGCGCGGCGCCGGGCATCATCTCCTACAAAAATAGAAGCAGCTTTCTCTCTCTTTCAGCCGCTCTCAAGAGACTGGTGACACCCGGTTACAAATTGGCCGCGTCATTGCTCGCGACTTTAAGCCACTTTTTTCGCTCTCACAAAAAGAAACAAAAGGAAAGTGGCCAACGAAGAAGAGAAAACGCTTTGCTCGACTACCCGCGATATTAACTACTTCGCCTCCTCGTTTGGCGTGACGCGAATAGATGTTGGAGCTCGTCGCTGGATGCGTAAACTTTTATATTTAAGAGTCACCGCCTCAAAGAACATGAAAAACGATACTAATCGCGAGCTCGCTATTATATATACGATCTTCCACGATTTTTTTTCTTTCTTTTCGCGCCGCTTCAAAAGAGAGCTTGAAGTGCTGCTTTTTAAAAGCTTGGATTTGTATATGGATGCAGTTTCGTGGCTTAGCACTTTTCTGCTTTCTTTTTAGTTAATATGCCTTCTTTATTTATAGGAAATTTATCGGTTTGTTTGTCTGATTTAGACAATTTTTACGTAAAAAGAACAATTACATTGTTTTGAATAAACATAAATGGAAGTGAAGTGTATAATTATTTCAACTTAATAGGTAAAAATATTATAAATAAAAAGCAATTTGTCATCAGATGAATTATTCAGTTTATTTTAAAGAAACATGAAAAGTACAAATACAAACAAATACAGTACAGTTTCAAAAACAAATAATATATTTTCGGTCATTACTAGGCTTACTAATCGAAAACAGAAACTTTTTTTCTTTTTTTTTAAATGCAGCTACCTCAAAGAAAAACTTTTTATATTATAAAGCCTCTCTCTTTATCATTCTTCTAAAATCAAGGCTCAACTTAATTAATAATTGTTTTAATTCTTGTCTTTTTGTTAGTATTATTTCATCTTCAAACCAGTTACTTAATGATAACTTAGAGTTAATTTTTAATGAATTATTTTCAACAAAATCCTGAAAAGTGTTCAATTTAAATGACGTAATGAAAGCATCCCTATTGTAACGATCTTATAAAAAACTAATAAAATCTCATAGATCCGGGTGCAAAAACCGCATAGGTTATGCGGTTTCTGCACCCTTTCTATTGGAATTTATAGGATCTTTGCAACCGGGATTTTTCTAATTTTAAATCTAAATATTTTTTGAACAATAAAATATAGATAACATTAATACAGATTAATTTACCTTGAAAAAACTCTCTACATATTGTAATAAATATAATCCACAGGTACTGGTATTAAGTTGGTAAGGTACATCAACGTTGACAACTGTTATATCCGTTTTGGAAAACTGGCACTGCTTACCCATTTTAGCAGAGTACTCGAAATATAAATAGTTCTTTAAATTTTGTACAACTTGATTTGCTTCTACTGTATAAGCGCCTATCGAATCGAAAATCAGAATGCAAGGACTGAAAGAAATGGTTATTATTAAGTTTTGTTAAACGATTATTACGTCTAACTTATTAAACTAATCACGACAGATCTACCCATTTGATTGATCGAAGTCTTTTAATAAAGCTTTTTTTTCTGCAGAAAGTAAACCAGGATATGTTATGATAGCTAAAAACCAGTGAGCACTAAAATTGAAAGTTATTTTTTAGCTCAAAAATACTAATATTTTAATAAAAGAAATTATTCACCTTTGAAGAATGGGAACGAAAACAAAGTCTTTCTCAAATATATTAATATTTTTGGTCCACCTTTTAACTTCGTTGTGTTGTAATGCCGGTGTTAGTTTATCAGTTATGGATTTTCGTCTTGGATTTGAAAGACGCGTATAAAAATACGTATTAAATACGTAAATCCTTCTTTGATTTTTTAAGGAGAGCCGTTCTCGTGACAGATATTTCAAATAAAATTCAATAATTATGTCGTTTATATATTGATTATTATTAAGGCACTTAAAATCTTCAGTTGTAATCGTTATGCAACCTTTCTCAAATCTGAAAGGATATTGCAGTAATCTGCAAAACAAATTCTAAATAAACACAATTATTACACATTTCTTTCATACGTTTAATTTTACTTACATTTGGGTATCCCTTCGTAGCGATGACGTAAGACGTTGCGTATAGCTTATGATTTGAGAATTAACGTCCTTTTTGCGTAAAATATTAAAAATCATTGGTTCAATAGAAAAATAAAAAAATGTAAACTAGTAAATTTTATTCAGTGATTAAAAAGCGCTCAAAATAATAATAAAAAAATGAACTTTAATGTTAAAAAAATCTTATACTAAAGTATAATTAAAGTTTACCTACAGTTTCATTTTTGTTTAAGCTAGAAGCCTTTGAAGCTCTATCATTTATTCTTTAAAAAGATACATAAAAAATATATTTTTTAAATTCACTAAAAAAATGTATTTTTATTTTAGTAATCAAAAACTTACAAGTCTACAGTATCAATGCAATCTTCACTTAATACTTCTTTATTATTTATTATTCCAGCATTCGAATTTTGCGATGAAATTATAACATATTGCACTCCGTGCTTTGGATCTTTCACTGAATAAATATTATCAAATTTTTCTTTGAACTCAATCTCTAGCTAAAATGGTAAAAACGCGTTTTTACGATTTAGTTTAATGTAAGAATTTTGCTCTACAATAAGATTACCTGTATTAAAATATCATTAACAACACAGTTGACATTTTTAGGTAAACTAAATACAATTAGCTTTTGATCTCCTTTATCTGGTATAATTAACACTTTTAACTCACTCTCATTTGGTTTTTTCTTTATAATAGTAGTGCACGGATCTTTAACTTTTGCGGACGTATACACATAAAGCGTGTGTTCATCTTCGTCACTGGAATCAACAGTTTTAATAGTATCTCGCACAACCATTGTTTTTAGAATATGGAGCTCTGTGAAGGATTGCACTTGACGACATGCCTGTCCCGACTGACCAATTATGGACAGAAGCAGTAAAGAACCAAGTAACCTTTCTTCTAGAGGACGTTAAGGAATGTAAATGTTTACTGTTGACATGCTTCATATAAGTAAAGGCCACGTTCCATTTATCCGACATAAACAAATTGCAATTCATATTCTTTTTTTGTAACTTTCTTAATTTTAATGTTCAGAATATTTATTTTATTTGATGATTCTTGAACAGTATATACAATGGTGATAAAAAATTTGACTTCTTATTGATTAAACATTTTAGGTATATCCAATTAATTAATGTAAAATCTTAATTAAGAGTAACTATATTATAACTTTATTAATACAAAATTTCTGTATTTAGATATAAAAATAAATAAAAATACAACCTTTTTGTTACTTTACAAAACTGAAACAACAGACATTTTAATAAATATTTATGAAAATAATTTACAAATAATATACAAAAAATATAAATTTACTTATATATAAACTATTGAATTTTATTTAAAACACTTTTAATTTTAACTTAAATATGTACGATTTTGTTTAAAAAGACAACGCTTTCTGTCGTTATATTTTGAAAAATCTTCAATGAATCATAGAACATAACAGTAATCTAATTATTTTTGGTAATGTTTATATTTATATGCATATAATACTGGTCGCATTTATTTATGCATTAACTAGCAATAATTAAAGGTTTTCTGCGTTATCTTGTTGCAGCTTTTTCTTTATCTTTAGTCTATAATCTCCGTATGATGTTCTTGGAGATATCGAAGAATCCTGCAATAAATTATATTAAATTATAATAATATATCTTAAAAATTACAATACTTTGTGAGATAATTGAAGAAATTTCATATCTTTCAGTTTACTTTTAAATGTTACCAACATTTTTCGAAGCCATAAACGAGAAGTTATAAAATTTGTCCTCTGGTGTGTACTTTGGAGCTTCTTTTAAGGCGTCCTTACTATATGTCTTTAACGCCTTTTTTTCTCTTTTCTTCAAGAACTCTGCGCCCAATTCAATACATTTCTGAGTCCTTGATTGCTTGGCAGCTGAAATTTTCTGGCGCTGCGGGCGACTGCTTTCCAAGCTCGCTTCTTCTCCTGATGAAGGTGAAATAACGATTTCTAATCGTCCATACCTATTCTGCTTTGGTGTTGCACTCTTTTTTGGAATGGTAATTGTCGAAAGAGACTTTTTCGGAGTTTCCGAACTTTTTGGAGACATAATTAGACTACTACTGCTCGTACTAACAAAACGAGAAGTTTTTTTTGGAGAAAATATTGCTTCATACTGTGTTTTTCTTTTGGTTAATGGCTTCCAATCTTTTTTTATAAATTGTTCAAATAAAGGTTTTTTTTCCGGCACCGGGAACGTTAATGTGGGCAGGTTGATACTTTCATTTTTATGGTATTTTTTAGTTAATTTAGCGATCAGTTTGGCGATTTCTTCTCGTTTCGCAATAATAGAACTGTGTTCGAACCAATCTGAGAGATCCTTAAAGGGCATAGTGAAGTCTTCAATGGGTTTCTGCAAATTTTACTCAATTATCGATTGGCTAATTAAATAAATAACTTTCGGTAGAGCAGCAGTTTCCCGACTAGAAATGAATCAGGCAGGTCGTGGAGCTCGCGTCAGGGCTTCATAAGGCACTTCGAGTGCCTTAGGAGGACCTTACCCGCGCCTCATTCATGCCTCGGGTACAAGTCGGGTATCCTAGAGCGGTGTTTGTCTCAGGCGGTAAGATTCTTGCCTCCCAAGACAAACATATCGCTTAGGGCGCTGGTTCGTATCCCGGTCGGCTCGAATTTTTCGAAACCTTTTTCACAAAAAAGAATTCGGATTTTTCAATGACCGAGATCGAATCAAGTGCCGGGGAGTGTGCTTGATAATATAAAAAAAAAAGATTTGTACCTTGAAAAAGCTTTCAGTATATTGCAATAAGTACAATCCACAATCTGTAGCGTTTGATTGTTTCTGTACTTTCGGACGAATGATTGGTAAAACATCCTTTGAGAAAGATTTATGTTGATTCATCTTTGCATAAAATTCACATTCCAAATATTTTGTTAACATATTAGCTATCCGTTCACTTTTACCAGAAAGTGAATCAAAAATTAATATACAAGGTCTGTAAATTTTTATAGAGTATTAATTCAAACCACTCGAGGAAGAAAAATATTTTCAGAAAAATTACAAATAGCTCAGTAAAAATTACTATACTTTTTCGTAAAGTAATCAAAGATTACCAAACTAAAAAAAATTACCTTATTTTTCATTTTTAGTAAAATTTTCTATAAAGTATGGTAATTTTTTTTGCAATAATTTAAAATTTAATAATTGAATGAATATAAAATACTTACTTTTTAACTTCATTATCACTGACAAAACATACAGGGGAGTCAGATTTTTCTTGTCCAACTAAATACGAAAAACAAATGATAACCAAAAACCAATGGCAGCTGAAATCATTTTTTAAAATTGTATAAAATAAAAGTAAAAGTTGCGTAATATAGTATCTTTAAATTAGATAAATATAAAAAGCTACTATGCTTACGAAACATTGAACAGAATTTGTTCAAACTGAAACTACGAAAACAAACAAGAAAAAAAGAAAAAAGTAAGAAAACAACCGTGTATCATTGTACTCACTGCTCGTTGATAGGCACAATTATAAAATCCTTCTCAAAAATATTAATATTTTTGGTCCACTTCCTAACACCATCGTAGCTCTCTTCGATTTTGACTGACTTATCAACGTCCGCCTGGTAAGGTTTTGCAAGCCTCGTAAAGAAGTACGTGCTGAAGATATGGGTCCTCTGCTGATCCACAGGCGAGAGGACCTCTTGCATCAGGTACTTCAGGTAAAAATCTATGATTATGTCGTTTAGGAACTCGTTGACGGCCAAGCATTTGTAGTCTGCCACGTTAATTGTTATGCCTCCCTTTGCCGGCGGCGGAGGGTATATCGTGAGACTGGAATATGTAAATGAGTTGAGAAGAATTATTGTGGCTGGAAATCGTTTTTTTAGTAATAAATTGTTTAAAAATAACGTTTACATTTCAGATCTCTTCTTTGGTTTATTTTGCGTTGTCGGTTTTTGTTCTTCAGGCTGTAAATATATAAGACAATGACTAAAATTGACGTCCGATTAATATTGCGGAATAAAAAAGTAAAAAAATATTTTTTGTTTCAATGGATAATAGTTAACACTTTAAATATATAAATTCCCAAAAATTGTAAATTATAATGCGTTTTTATGTATTTGACTGAAATAAGATGTATTATATTATATTATTCAAAATTTAATTTGAAATACTATTTATTTACAATAAAATTTACATACCATTACAAGTACTTTGAAAAAATTGACATATTTAAAATTAGCTATTTAGCTAGCATATTTAAAATTAATTGATATTAAATAAACTAAATCAAACATATCTATATTTTAATTTATTTATGATTCGTATTTTACGAAATTCATGAGTTTCAAACTATATTTTGAATAAAAAGTTGTTAAAAAATGGGAATAAAATTTAATTATGGGACAATCATGCATTCCAACACCAAACTGGTTAAAATCATCACAAAGTTATGCATTTTAAGCAAGATAGAATAATTTTTTGTTTTTTAATGTAAAAATACGACCAATAAATAACCAACATAACGAAGTTTTCGAAATTTTAGTAAGAACAAAGTTAATAAAAATATTATGCTGTTAATATCCAATTACGTGCAATATAAAAAGCTTTCTGAACCAAAAAAACATACGCTGATATCGTAGACAATCGAAGGTGAGCAGGATCTCAAAGGACTCCGACTTAAAAGAAATATTTTTAGTAAAGTAGCTTTTGACCAATAAAAAGATAAGGAGCAAGGAAAACTTCATACTTGAGAATTTCAATGCTTTTAACATCAGAGCTATCATAGATATTGGAAATTATTTCAGGTGAATTGCAAAGAGCGACTTCGTCATCGTTTGTTAACATCGACATATATTTTATTTCGGCAATATGCTGAAACCTTGGATGATCAACAGTGTAAAAGACTATGTGAATATTTCTAAGTGAAGGTATCTCAGTCTGAACCTAGAAAATTCAAAACCGTATACTTACTTTTTTGAAATCGTACAATTAAATTTACAACAATTCTTTATTTAAAAAAGGGATTAAATCATTACAATTTACGCAACGTAAATCTGACAATCTTTCTTCTGTAATAAATTATTTTATTTCTCAATAAAATTTCGTTAAAGCTCTACGTTTATTGCGGTTGACGCGTAACTTATTTTGACGTAAAATACTGATGGATAGCTGTACCAATCATTGCACAAAGCTTATTATTTACGTTTAAAATGTACAAAGCGATTCTGTAGATCAACCCTCCTGCAGCTTTGCTAATAAACGCATCGGCATATATATGGGTCATTCCGCTGGAAATCGACAAATCGCTGTGGGGGGTGGGTCATCGATTTTTCTGTCGATTTTTTATATGAAAGTACATATAAAAAAAATAACTTTCCCAAAGTTTCAGACCCCAAGGTTTCCTGTGACGACCGCTAGAATTTTTCAGTTTCAATTTTTGTCCCTTTTTAGCAATTTTCAAAAAATTCCAGCAGGCCGAAATTTTAACCAAATGAGGTCTAGTCTGTACATATATTCATCAATTTTATGTGTACGATTCTTATGTGTATAAAACGCACCTTGCCAAATTTTGTAGAAAATAGTATAATAAAAAGTAGTGCAATAATAACAATTATTAACAAAAAATTTGGAATTCCTGGTG
>UCOM01003594.1:0-16811 GCA_900474385.1 Ormyrus pomaceus | reverse complement strand
CAGAAATAATAGCTCATTCGAACGAGTAGAGAAAATTTTACCATACCGTCATCTTAAAAATTTACTCAAATGTGAGGCGGGTCCGGGATTAACATAGTAGATGTAATTTTTGCCCGAATTTTAGTTGTAATTTTTAACCAAAATTTTTCTCCGTGTAACAAGCGACTCTTGCGTCTGCTTCAGGACCTACCGATCTGAAACTTTAATCGGATCTTTCACCACCCCAAGATCGAGGGGTCGTCAGCGCACGCATGACTCTTTTGCAAAATAATTCCACGAGCTACGGCAGAGTCGCGAAATCCCGGAGCGTCGCAAGCCTGCATTTTTCACGAGGGCAAAGGGTAGCCAATGGCTTCGGTTTAAAATCTTACCTCGACCCCCAGGATTTTCAGCCTAATCTTCGGGTGCCTCGTCGACGAGACTAAACGAGATTTAATAATGAATAAGGAAAGGAGGGAGAAAGAAAGTGAGTCCGCTTTAAAATCGCGGCCGGCTTTTCGCGAGCAGATGCATTTAAACGGATTTACGGCCTGCTCGTTTTCTAAAAGCGTTTACAGGTCCTGGGGGTTTGCATGTTATTACCTGGACAATTTGCAGTCGTTCGGCAGGATTATTACCTGTTTCAAAATAGAAGTTAATTTGAGTTTTGTTTTTATTTATCGTTGTCAACTTTTAGAGTTACTCTTTAGTAGGAAAGAATGTTTAACACGTTAGAACTGTAATATGTGTTATTGAAAATGATGATTAAATTATCAAATCATAAAGGTACTTGTAATAATAATGCATACGTATTGATTGCCTAATTATTATATTAATCCTCTTAAACAGTACAATACTTGTAACCCTTAGAGGACCGGGATCCGCTTTTTGGCGTATATATATCATATAATATAATATTTATTTTTTATATCATATAATATGATATTTGATACTAGAAATTGTATCGGCCGATCCGCCATTTCGAATTTTAGAAATCTGACTTCAAATTGATAATCAGCAATCTCAAAAACCCCCTACTATATGCATTTGGTTATGAAAAATATCGAAGGAATATCGAGTAAAAAATTTTATAGCAATCAACATGTGTCTTTATCGTACCGAATCGGTGTACGCCATTTGGCGTAAGTTCATTGACCAACGAATATTTGACTTTAATTCGGTCCAATGTTCTGGACTTTAAATCACTTTTCTATAAAAAAAAAAAAGATTTTTCGAAATTCCTTACCCCCGGCCCTCTAAGGGTTAATAACGAATCCACAAATTTTAAAATCGCGGAACAAAAGCATCTAGATGCAATAAACCACCACAGATTAATCAGCTCCAAAACACGAATGCAAAACGGTCTCGATCAGAGCTCGAAAACGGCGAAGCGCAAGCAATAGAGCGACACGCGAACGTTCGTAAAACCGAGTTCGGCTCGGCAGACGGGGGGGGGATACGGAACGGCGAGTCAGACGCGAGCATAATCTTCCTGTCCCCAGGCTGCCTCCGCGCTCACAAGGCCAGACATGATGCACGACTGTTCCCCTCTCGCTTGTACACACACGCGCGGGCGCGAGCGCCGGCACTTGTTCAGACATTTGTTCCAACCATAAATCCAGAGTGATATACGCTAGCAGGAAAATACGGCTCCATCCGGTCGCCCGGACGAGGAGCGCGCGAACCAGAATTCCGACCGTCCCTCAACTTGGCTGCCTCTCTGTCTTTCTGGGGGGCGGGAGGGAGAGAGGTCGACGACGATTGCGGGACCTATTTGAGACGAACTCTGCTTACTCCCTTAGTGCTCTCGGTTAACGCGCCTTTGCACTTCATTCATTTTTCGGGAGCGAGGCGTTTATGCGGAATGATGCCCGGGTCGTTTGGGAGTTGATTTAAGGCTCGTAAGCTGCGAATCGGGCTGTATTTTGGGAAATTAATGATAATGTTTAGACGCATTTATTCGAGAATCTTGTCCGAACGATTTCGCGTAAAAGTTCAAGCGGAAGTTCTTTCAAGTTGTTTCTCTATAATTATGATTAACATGATTTAAGTACCCTTAGACTGAAAATTTTATAAAAAAAAAAAATATTTTAAGGAAAACTATTTTCTACCTTTAAAGAATTTTTTTGATTAAATGACTTGAAATATTTGTAACTTCTTCGTTGAAGTTCCTAATTGCATTTATTAGTTCGCTCTTTTTATATTAAGCTTTACCTTACTTTTACAATTTCATCGACTTTCATATACTTTTATAAAACTATATATAAAACTGACTTCGCAACCATTACGTAATAATAAATTTAGATCGAATTTAAAATACAGTCTGTTGTGCAAAATGAAGCAGCTATCAATAACTAATTTTCCCGATAATACAAGAAACAATTTCCGATAATTCGCTGCTAAATTATAAACTACAGCTCCGCAACTGTGCAGTCGCGCCTAGCTCGCGTAAAAAAAGCACAACAAAATCCTCCGATCTAATTTAATCTTTTGTTCCGCTTTCTCCCCTCCGGAATTCTCTCGGCCCACTTACGCTTTCTCGGCAGGCCTCTTAGGTGGCACCTTCTCGAAGGCGGCTTCGCGCGACGGCGGCGGCGTCGTGCCAACGACGTGGATTTACGTCGTCCGCGAATTGAAATGAGGGTCGACCACCCGTTAATCACCCTGCTGCCTCCCCCCACACCCCCCTAAACTTTGTTCTAACGCCGCAGCACTTTCCTACGTTTCGAGCCCTCTTAGAAGAAACTTGACGAGTCGCCCCCCCGGAGAAAGAGAGAGAGACAGAGAGAGCAGAAAAAAGAAGGGGCTACTGCTGTTTCTGGCTGAGGGCGGCGAGGACTCGAGGATGGATTTGATCGAGTGGTTTGGGCAGGGATTGTTTCTACTTTGTTAGGCGAACTTCGATGACTGATTTAATTTCTCTTCCCGGTGAGCGATCTATTTTTTTATTAATATTCTGAAGGATAGGAAAGCGACATTGGGAAGGGTTCATAATAAGTTCTGTTTCCTTCTGTAGTAATAAACGTTCAAAATAAATTCTCCTTTTCTCTTCTTTCTATTCGTGAATGAAAGAAATTAATTAATTTAAATTTAATTTATTGCAATTATCAGCTTTTGGCTTTTTCACTGGTTAGTAAAGGAAGCGTGTTACCAATTTATAAATACCAACAATTGGATTAAACATAGTTTACTTAAGGCGCAGGTGCAAATCGTTCGTTTATCGATAGCACGGGAATTGAATGCACCATTTCCATTTTACCTTCCACAATTCATGACTTGAATTCCATTGCATCTTGTAATCGAGTTCTTTAAACGTACAAATACTTTCGAAGTTTTCATTCTTTACTCTCTCGTCAGTTTATTGTGCATATTAATATATTTAAATGAAAACTGACTAATACTTATAAATCAATAACTGTATTTATTGCAAATGCATGCATATATTCGCAAGCCTTATCGTAATCAACTTCGATTTGTTACAAAATCAATTTATTAAAAATGTTTATTCGACAATAAGTCTCAGGCTTATATCGATCAGCTTTAAACTTCACCAAAACTTCATTACTCGATTGTTTGATCCGCTCTCTGTAATTATCGCGGTCGTCGGTACGACTGCACACAGCCGGATTTCCGTAGGCAAAACTCTACCGATCACTATCAATAACTCAAACACCGACCGCGCGGTTTCCGTAATATTTATAAAAGGGGCAACAGGTTGAACCGGTGGAGAAATTGGGTTTGCTTAGAGTGACGTCGAAACTCTCTCTCTCTCTCCTTTTCGGCCGCAGCAGCGGTGCCTCCCTTGCATTCGCGATTGTGCCTGACAAACGAGATTTCGAGGCCGGGCGAGAAAGACCGTCCGCCTGACACTCTCTCCCTCCCTCCTCTCTCTCTCTCTCTCTCTCTCTCTCTCTCTCTCTCTCTTTCGCTCGCAAAGAGGTGAAGTTCGAGACACTCCGAAATTGGAATCGATGTTCGATACGTTTTGCTGGCCCCTCGCGCCTCTCTCCCTCTCTCTTTCGCCTCCTTGTCCGTCCGTATCTCGACGAGTCGGGGCTGGCTGTCTCCGTGCTCCGGCTTCTTACAACCCTTCGCGAGAACGCGCTTTTTCTCGTTTTCTCTCTCTCGTTCCTCTTTCTCGATTTTTTACCATGCTTTTATTTGCGCACTCCGTTATCCTTCTTTGTGCGCTTTTTCTTAGTATCTATTATGCTTCGACTAGTGCCATTGTTTTCTCGCTGGATTCTATCCTTCTCCCTTTTTTCATTTGCCTTCCTCGCTTTTTCAGTCTTGTCTTTCATTCGTGTTTTTCTTTCTGCCCTTAGTTTTTACATGGCACTGTCTGTTTCTTCTTTTATTTCCCTCCTAAACATTTAGATACCTTTGTTTGCTTCCCAATTGTTTTCATTGATTTGTTTCCTTGGCTATTCTGTTTTTTTTTTACTTCCCTATTTTACATGTGAATACAAAAACACATTTTAATTACTATTCCAAACAGAATCTCGCATTTTCAAAGAAAAAGTAAATCCAAAAGACTGCCATTAAAGATTATCAATCATCGTCCAGGAGTCACTGTTTACAAACTCCCCAGCAATTTTCAATTCCCGCGCTCGGGCCTTCCTCATCTCGGCTCCCTAACGAGAAATTTCAGGGAGGGCGAGGAGGCCAGATACAGTAGGTTCGCGAGAGAAAGAGAGCCGCACGTACCACTACCCTTTCGCGTCGCGTCTCAAGTGCACTCGCGCACACGCACACACCCCCGCGCACACGGACTGCCTCGGCACGATAAGGCTCGCGCCCGCGCTCAAGTCGGAGAGGGCAAGAGAGTTTTGCATTTAGATATTCCTGACCGATAGAGCAAAGACCTTCCTGCCTTCTCCCCTGCGGTGCAGAGCGGCGGCGCGCGAAAGGAGAGAGAGAGAGAGAGATAGAGGAGCGTCGCGACGTCGTTCCTTGCGTCGCCGACTTGCTATCCCCGAGATATCCTCCTTCGCTTTCTCTGCTTTGCCTTCGCGTACCGCCGGCCAAATACATTAAGGTTATCTCCCGAGCAGCGTTAAGTCCGTGTATACCTACTCCTCCTTCTTTTGCTTCTTCTTCTTCTTCTTCTTCTTCTTCTTCTTCTTCCTCCTCGCCTTCTTCCTCTTTTACTTTCTCGCTCTCTCATTACTTAGCCTTCGTTATGGTGCGTTTGTGCAGCGGCGCGCGGCGGTAATTACTTTTCGATTAAGAGCTCGATTTCAAGAGGGGCTTCTCCCGATGTTCGAGATACTTTATTTGATGTTGGGACGGAAGGGAAAGGGAGACGGCGACTGCTGCAACGCTGTCCTTTGCGGGTAGTACGTCATTAGCGATATTAACCGCCGGCTTGAGGAAAATTCACGGATGCGCTGGATTTATCGAGTGTACGTGCATTGTTGTGTAATGATGATTAGCTACTTTTCAAGGGTGCAATATTTTGTAGCTTATTGACTGAGCTGTTAGCGCTTGATCTAACCTCAAGTCTCGTTTCTATCAAACTATTGCTTCGAGTACAAAACAAACCTACGAGATAAGATTTCGAAATACTATATTGAGGCGTAATAATGGAACAGAAGCAGCATTACATTTCTCCCATTCACCCTATCACCTAACAATAGCTCCGATATTTAAATTCCCGCGTTATCCAACAGGCAGATTCATAAACCCAGGGTAAACTGTCTAACGATGCGGCATCCACCGGAGAATCTCGAATTCTCAAGCCGTGCCTTTATCGCAGCCGGCTTGGCGGGCCATCGCAACCCTTTGTCTTCGGCGGCTTATTGATCGTCGATTGTCCTCCAGCCGAAGAGAAACAGAAACACACGGAGAGGCTTGAAATCTCTCTCCTCTGCTCTTTTTTTTCATTTTTGCGCCTCCTTTGTTGCGCCGTCAATAAGCGATTCCGCTGCGCCTCTCTCTTTTTTTTCTGCTTTCAGCGGCGGCCCAGCTTTTATATGAATGGACGTATTCGAGCTACGGTCAAGGGTGATTTATCGCGGTTATTTTTGACCGCCGCCGGAAAATCGCCCGTAATGTAGGCTGGTGATTTTTTAATAACGCAGGGAAGTCGAACTTTTTTTTTATGGAAATGCATCGGTGAAAGTAGGTGATTAATACGGGATGAGCGATGAATTATTGCTGGCTTTAATTCATCGATTGAAACCTTTTTACGATGTGGACGTTGAATTTATATTGAATCTTTAATGTGCGAGTTGTTTATTTTTGAGTTACCAGTTGCTAAAGTTAATTACCGTAATTCCTGAAAAATGCCAATCACTGCCAATTTAATTTTGTGATCCGGATTTGTGTTTTGTGAATTATTGCACTGAACGTATAACAATGGGGGTTTATAATTGAAACTCAACATAAACAAGGCAATGATTTTGTAAATGCATTTTAACTGCACGTTTAGTTTGATTGCTCGCTGAAAATAACAATAAACTTCCCGTTTAAAAAGTCGAGCATCCGCATTCTCCAATTTACTCGCAACGAGCCGCAAAGTCATGCGCCGAGGTTCGAAGAACGTTGAACTGCGGCAAAAGTTAAAGCCAGAAAACGACGGAATAACATTCCTCGTCGTCGGTCGCCGAAGCAGCCGATCTGAATCGCTGCGACGCAACTTCTCGAGGAATATAATCTAGCGTCTCCCGCGCGCTTCTTTCCCTTCCCGCCGCCCCATTTCCCTGGTGTCTTTCCAGTCTACTTTTCCCCTTGGCTTTTTTTCTCTCTCTCGCCTTCCTCTTCCTTCCTTTCTTCTCGCCTTCCTCCCTCATCAGGGCCACTGTTCCCTCGCCGAGTTCTCCGCCCTCCCGACTTTCCTCTTTTTTTATGTACCTGCTCCCTTTATTTCCCTCTTCTTATCTCGCGCGCTCCTCTGGTCGCCTCTTCGCCTCCTCCTGTCTCTCGCGTTCCACCTTCGCGTTATCCCCCGACTGTCTGCCTTTTTTGCTCGGGGCAATGTCTATAATTTTTTAGGGTGGCCCGAGGTATTTGGCACGTTTTAGCGGGAGTGCCAAGAAAACGACCTTACACCAATGAATTTGTGTTAATTAAGCAAATGGCTAATTCTAACTAGAATTTATAGGTTTCTTATGGGACTTAATATTTATAAAGTACAAGTGTCTGATAAGGTCAAAACTGCATGGTGTAAATTATAGGTCTGTGTTGTTGCATGAAAGTGCAATAAAGAGTCAAAAAGAGAACTTGGATTAGCTGTTAAAATAAAAAAAAAATATTTGTAAAGTATTTATATTACCACAGCTAATTATTCATTTTAATGATAAAAAATAAACTTTATAAAATTAAAAAAAATTAATATTCCTTTTCTTCGTCTTCTAAATTCCCGCAAAAACAAGTTACCCAGAATCATTAACTTTTAGTTGAATTAGATAACTTGCATCATTACTATAAACGCGGGTCGTTGAGCATCGTCGCTGAAAA
Source organism: Ormyrus pomaceus (assembly GCA_900474385.1). NCBI lineage: Eukaryota > Metazoa > Arthropoda > Insecta > Hymenoptera > Ormyridae > Ormyrus > Ormyrus pomaceus. Next base: position 9,371 of record UCOM01003594.1, on the reverse strand, counting down.
CATCGTAAACTTAACGTACGCTCAATTCACAGCCTATTCCTTCTTTCTATCTTCCGACGTTCCTTTGCTTATCCTCTAGAGTCCCGTATTTCCCTCGTCCCCGCCCTTCCGTTATCCACATGCATAAGTGACACCCTTCTTTTCCAGAGTCTGCCTGCGCATAGCTATGCTCTCTTCCTACTTTCCGTAGTCTGAGGATCGCACGCATTATATTCGTTCCGTTTCCACTTTATACTCTCACTTTTTCATCTTTTTTCTTTCTTTCGCTTTCTCCGCGAGCGTGGAAAATTGGAATGACGACAATTTCACGAGGCCATTGTCTGAAGGGAAGCTCACAGACGATTGAAAGAGGCTGAACGAAAAGAGTCCCTTAACGTAGGGGAGTTTAAAAGTCTCTTTCGGTTTCTTAGGGTGGCAGACGACGAAAGTGATTCTACTGTTACAAGAGGGTGAGCGAGGGTGATTTTGAATTAATGCCACAAATTGATATGTTTTAAAAACCTAAACAATTGATTCACTTACAAGAACAGCATTTTAATAAACTGTAGAAACTGAATATTATTTTTTTGCTTCCTCCTAGAGGAAACTTTGTTGAACATTTTTGAAGTTGTAGAAACATGTTATAATATTAGTTTGAGATGTCAAGAATCAAAATATATAGTTTTTGAAGAATCTATGTACGGCGATATGTGTGTGTGTGTGTGTGCGTGTGTGTAATTTGCACGCCTGGATCTCAGCTTCTTATAGCTAACGGATTTTCGTCGTTCAGGGCGTAAGAGGGCTCTTCGGAACTGGAACTTGATCCATCATTGGGAGGTGGTGGCTTAGGATTTCTAAGCCCTCTAAATGGATATTTAGGCGACTTTGGCTTTTTATCCAAAACGAGCATATTGCGGTGGTCACCACGCGGATTCTGAGCTTCTTCGATAAATCTCATATATTCTCCATTGATTCTCGTGAATGCTATCCGCTCTGATGTTTTGCAATTCATAGGTCCGTTACTGAGAAGTCCGGTGATTTTATTACCGTAAACTAATCCAGATTCGCTGACCCCCTATAAATGAAAAATAACTTAGATAAATTTGAACTTGTTTAAATAAAGTATTTGTACTTACGTATCAAACTACGTAATTCTCCTGTAGTTGCATGCTTCACACAAATCGATGTTTCGAAAGTTGGGCATTCATCTCTGCCGAGTATTTGAACATATATTTATTATAGTGCTATCGGATCTCGATGGATATAACTGTCCTTTACGTTGTACAAGTATATGATCATATCCGAATCCGCAAAACGCAGCTCGTCAATTGACGCCAGCATTAGAGCATGAATCCAATACTTCCAAAGGCATGATGAACAGTGTGTTTGGATGCTGATGTACGCCTAAATCAGTGCTTAACTAAAAACACAACACGCGCATCAAACATTTCAAAATATTTCTCAATTCTAGTGTCTTAGTTCTGCAGAAGCTGTATCTGCGTGAGATGAAAGCTCTAATGACATCCCTTTTGATTCCTAGTCCGTTCCCTGTCGTTTGCACCCGCTATAATTTTTATTCCTCCGGCAGGGTAGAAGATCTCTCAAACAACGTTATTTTCGATGTTTATTAGGCAATGAGCGGCGGTCAGGATGTATCTCTCACTTATGATGCTACCGCCGCATGAGTACTCATTTCCGCATGAGTATTCATTTCTTGAATCTTTCTTTATATGAATGGATACGTAGAACGTAAAGAAACTATGCTCGACAGGTCAGCCATTGATTATGGGAGAGGCTGTCGTATTTTGCGCTGTGAAAGACAAGCAAAGATTATTTAAATTACTTAAAAAAATAAAATTTTTAATGATGGCGACGAATTAGGAACAAAAAGCAGAATAAATTGTGCTTCATTTTTAAAATCTAGCGTCAGAGCGTTGAGTCGAGTAAAATAACTGCAGTAATATAACATTTATTTTAATTCAATTAAATTGATTATTTCCTCAAAGAAGGAAACATTACTTTCAAGAACTTTTTCGTGACTAACTTTAACTACCTTTTAAACTGGTTATAAACTAGTAATGTGCTTATAGCACGACGGTTTTGAAAATTATGTAAGATAATAGAAGTGGATTTATTATTTTTGCTTCCTCAAGGAAGAAGCTTTGTTACGGCGAACAGAATTGGTAAGCTTAAAATTGTTTAAGACTTTAGGTATAAAAAGACTTAACTACGCGCACGGATATTTGATGAATTGGCAGCGGTTTTTTAATAATTAAATCAGACAAGATTAGTACGATTTTTTACTAAAAATTTGAAAAAATATTTATAATAAAAGTAAACGCATGTAGTTGCATAATTAAAAAAGGCACGTGCTCGCATACGTCTATGGGCCGATTAATCAATAATCAGAGCTCCCTGGTTTTAAGTTAATGGAATTCACTCGCTCGACGCAATCCCGTAATTAAATGATGCGATTATGAGCGAAGAGCGTGGCATGACGAGGGCGCGATACTTGGCATCGCTCCTTAAATCTCGATCACGACGCACGCAATTACTCTTCCCGTCCCTCCCTCCCGAGAATGCCGGAATCGTAAATCCCCTGGGACGCGTTGTCACCAGCGGCGTGCCGCCGTCGTCGGGGAAAACGAACGCGCACGCACTTCGTTTCCAAGTACGAACCGTATTAATCGCGTTAAAGTCTGCCTGCTAAGCGGAAGATACGGCTTAGCATCCGCTATTTGCCGAAGGAGCGCCGCGCCTCGTAAATTCAAGCGCGCCGCGACGATTCATCGCGACTTTGTTATCTCGCGAGAATAGCGCCGAGTCATTGCCTTGGCGACAAGTTTGATTCGCGAGAGAGCGACGGGCGAACGACGTGATTTTGACTTTATTTGTTGCAAGGGGAGTTAGGGAGTCGTTTTCTTTTCGCTTTACGATGACGAGTTGGAAAAGTAATAATATTTTTAAGCGTGAAAACGTGTCGTAGTTGGGATATGGTTTATGAGGGGCCTCGAAAAATTTTTACGAGCCTCGTAAATGGATTTAATTTGCGAGCTGGTAAAAAGGGTGTTTAACATCTGATTTGTGTGTATAGGCGATTTGAAATTTTAAATGGAAATTAAGTCAATAGAAACACATTTATTAAATTAATCATTATTTTATTTATTTACTTATTTACTTATTTATTTACCAGAAAAATTTACAAAAGTTATATATTTCCATATTAAAACACTAACTATATAATATTATAAAATAAATACTTTCAGTGATTATTAATCATAACTTTTTCTGTTTCAGGTGAGTTGTAAACATTGGCGGTACTAAAGTCTTTAATATTGCGTAAGTCAATAAATAAATTTAAATGAATCTTCCGTCTGGAGTATCACGTTTACAGCATATCCTTCTTGAACTAATTTTTTTCACAAAATAAACGTATAATAACCAAAAACGCTACAAATTCATCAACTTTCTTATACAAAGGATCTAAATTACTAAAGTTTAAGAGACACGTCCTGTGATTTTAATGACACGTTTACAGCGCAACTAACCTCGTGTAATATACCCGTGCGCAAAACATAACTAACTCCACACAAGTTAAACTAAGTCGTACAAAACAATGACTACATTGCCTTTGCTCTCGTTACTTTTAAATTCTTGTAAAATTTGGAGCTTAAAATAAAAGAATATTCTCCAAATTAAACTCTTATAAAAAGAAGTAGCAGTAGTGCAACATTGCCTAAAAGATTAAAAAATTTGAATAATAAATAAACAAAGTTCCAAAGGAAAACAAAAAGAAAAGACAGATGAACCTTACAGCACTTGATAATACATGCAAGCAAGTCATACGAACAAGGTAATGAAAACCAGCAAAGAGCGGCTCATGCACAAGCATTCGCAACTCGGCCGAGACGAGCTGGCTTGGGCAAAGCCGTATTACTCCCGTGACATTATTACAGGCTAAATGCTTTTCATATTACACGCAGACGTAAGCTACTAACATAGCGAGGGAAAGAGAGAGAGAGAGAGAACTGAGCCGTTTCGCAGCGTTCCACGGGATCTCTCTGGGTGTCTCGCTCCTCATCTCATGCCTCGCGTCTTATCCTTTGTTGAGTCGCGCCTAGCACTTAACTACCTTTGTTGCTGCTTCGAGGATATTGTCGCCCTCTCAGTTAACGTATCATTTTTAAACCGGCTCTTACAGCATCTCGGCATCCGAAAACAGTTCATTTTCTTTTCTTATTTCCAAAACTGACGTTAAAACTCTAATTTCTTGTGAAACTAGAACGAATTACGCGCGACCTAGCGCCTAATGACATCATTCTTTAATTTCATTAAAACGTTTGCACACTTATGTATGCTCGAACAATTTACAGCAATCCGTTTAACAATATCTTGTATGCATGTAAGCGAACGGGGGGATGTCAAAATATGCTCTCACGAACCCCTTTCGTTTGTTGAGTACTTCTGGCCTTGGTCAAACTGCAGCCGCAGAACCCACCGTTTTGGAAAATCGCTCGGACTTTATTACCGCCGAGTACACTTTGTGCACTGCATGTACTACCAATGTGCGTAGCGCAGATTTAATGCGAATTATGAAACAATAGAGCACCGGAAAATTAAAGGAAGAGAGAAGTTTGTTTTCGTATTACGTATTTGTGGATACATTGATTGTGATGCATCAATCTTGCAAGTATTAAGCCAAATACAGAATAACTTATACATTTTTTAATGAAAGAAATTCAATATGATAGTAATTGTATAGCAGTTTAAAAATAATAACATAAATTGTACTAAAATATCAAATAACATTTTTAGTTTTTAAATCTGGGAAAAGTATTTTATACCTAATAAGTTATTTACATTTGAAAGTATGCTTTTACGAATTATAACATGAAAGAATTTATATTGTTATGAATTTCGATCTCATGCAGATATGATAGCACTTATCTTTTTTTTCATAATAAATAATGTTTACTTATAAACTCGTGTAAAAATCTAATTTTAAGAGAAGCTTCCATTGCTCAAATATCAAATGACGAAGCCCCGAAAAATTGTCCAAAATGCACTTTCCCTTTTTACGGTCCCTCTTATTAAATTTAATATCGCCGGCGCTCCTAATCCTCGCGGCCAATATAACTTTGACGCCTTAACGAAGTCCAACCTTCAAAATGAAAAGGCGCGAGGCTTGGCGAAAACACGGAGACGCGTCGAGGACGGATTAGTCGTCCTGGGAAAAGCCGGCTTATATTCACACACGCGGAGAGACGAGCAGCGGCGCGAATTTGACCTCCTTAGAAAAGCAGTACCCGCGTAATTTAATAGCACTGATGATACTTTACGACACTTAGCGGGCTGCAATCTCGCGCCCCACCGTTTTACGAGCCTCCCTCGAGCGCGTGTACGCGAGGAAAATTTCGCGAGTTAACGCCGCATCTCGGCTGCCGGGCTGTTTTCTCGGTCTGTCGCCTGCCGGAGCGCAGACAATATTTAATCTTGCTTTATAAGAGACAAGCTGTATTAGGAGGGAATTTTGCTGCTTTTAATCAAAGTCGTTGAGGGCACAGGGCGCGGTTTCAGAAAGAAAAGTAGGAAGATACTTTTGTGGATTATAAAAAAACGCTTCGATGTCTGGATGTATTAAATTAAATTTATTGTTTGAGAAAGTATAATACACAAAGAATAAAAATGCGTTAACGGAATTTTAAATGATTATATGTATAAGCATTTAAATTGGAAAATTGTTGCTTAGATTTAGTTTCATATTGATTCTCATTTGACGAGTTGAACGCGAATAAAGAAAAAAAGTATTCTGTGCTTTGAAAGAAATATAAAAGTAAAAATATTGCTTAGTCTGGAATATTTATTTCGAAATTCCAATAGCAATCCTGCACTTTGTATCACATATTCCGTTTCTGGTGTTCGTACTGCCGAGCATTGTAAAGGATGTTTTTGATTGAACCGGTTGCAAAACCGCTTCCACTATTGATCACGAGGGATTTATTGGACAAGAATAAATGATAGAAGATTTCGCTGTGAACCTTTTTGGCTGTATGCAACTTTTATTTCGGCTTAGCTTTTTGGTTCTTCACATTTAAAAATCTGTGGGTAAAATCCAATGAACGTAGAAACAAAAAACGGTTTGGATTTGCTCTATGTTTGTAGTTGGTAATTCGTTTTTTAACTGAGCAACTTTACTCAGTAAAAAACAGTGATTGATTTATCGAAGTAAGAATTGTGTTAGATCCTTTAAAAATTCTAGCGATTTGCAAGCTCATAGAATCTTTAATAAAATCATAAAAGTATGTGGCTTTTCGCCCCCCCAATTACTATCCGATTAAATACTTCATTCGATTCGATTCAAATATATCAAGATCGTTAAAAAAAATAATTACGATAACCGTTCGGAAGCGAAATTCACCACCACATCGGTATATCTTGGCGTGCGATAACCAGGGAAAATAAACAAACCAGGACATATCTGTCAGGCGACGAGTCAAATTAACTTTGAGTACACCGGCTATATTCCCCGCAGAGAGCAAATCGCGGTAATTCACGCCCGTCCCGGTGTCGCCGACGGGCATTAGCCGGATGTCGACGCGGACTTATACTACTTACTCTCGGCCATGCACGCGTCTCTCTATACCTGTGTAAATGTTGATGCGCAAGGAGGTCTTGGCCGCCGCACGATTTGATCGACTATTAGCGAATTTCGAGGCGCCAATGACCGCTTAATTACAGATTCCGGATATGTACTATCCATGTATCTATCCACCGCTATTTACCCTACAGTAATTCTTATTAACAATTAAACTCCTATTGAATGAATTATCCTACGTAGATGCATATATAGAGTAGCAGCTTGAACGTACGCGCCGCGCCGTCAAGCAGCTTAACTTTTAAGCTCTCTCGCAGCATCGAGGCTCGCAAATCAGGCGAAACCTCACAGTTGCCCCCGATCGCGACCGCCGAATCCCCATTGTACTGCCTAGGCGTCATTGCGAACTTTAGCCCCAAAAATAATAATAATCATAATAATAATGATAACAATAATAATAGAGCGAAGGTAGCGAAGCGGTCCGTTTAACGATATCGTTTTTACGGCTAGGCGCACCGCTCGCAGGGAAATGAAAGGTTCGACGGTCGAGGATAGAGAACATCGCTGCATCGAGCCGAGCCATAACAAAGCGTGCTTACCAAGCCTGGGTTATGAAAGCGAGGCATCTTTTTACGCGATCTTTCATTGACAGCTAGGATCGCGTGCAGCTATTTTTTTTTTTTTTTTTTTTTTTTTTTTGAAAGGGCGATACGCTTTTTTCTGTCATGCGTGAAAATTGTAACGTTCTTTTGGCGATAGCAGCGGCGTAGCTACATGGCGATACATAGCCGAGTGTGGTGAGCTTTGCGGCTCGCCCAGTCAAAGATGACGGATAGTGTTGCTGCCGGTTTTTAATCTCGAATTTTCAACGAATGACGGGTGCGCCGTGATTCTTCGAGCCATTTCACCCACGGACTGTAAGATAGATAGATTTCTTTTTTACGATATAATTGGAAACATCTTTTTTGGTTAAGCCATACCAATGTGTATAGTATACTCTATATATAATTGGGCTTTTATTTAATTCCAAGCTAATTCCATTCTCTATTCGTAGAAAGTCACTCAGTAATTAGATTTCGAGACGCTTTAAATTTTGTATAACGCTCATTGCTCAGATGTCGACTATGTATTATTACAATGGGTACTAATACGATGTGAGTCTCTTTTTTGTTCTATAATTGCATCGTAATTCAATATACTCGAACAGATATACACATAGAGTTGAAACTCGAGAGACGAAATTGAAATTTGTCGGAGCTCTCAAAATTGCATTAGCCTCTGCAAGTCAATCAGCCCCGTAATTACATTATTTCGACGAACATACGTTAGTAAGTCTGTATAGTATAAAGAGAGCCAATCCGCAGAGCTCGGCAAAGGGAAAACGCAGAATATCTGACCAGCCGCACGCAGCGGACAAAATGAGCAGCGAAGTTCCGATTGTATAATCCAGGGCGCGAAATCGAGTTCCGCGAGCGGGAAACTTCCTTTCCACGCACAATCTCGGATCCCGACTTTGACGCACGGCGAACAATAGAGAGAATGGGGAAGGGATTCGCGGGGACACGGAAAAGCTTATCAGAACACACACGGCGACACGGGACAAGCGGTAGTAAAACCCCCCTCTCTCAATCCAGAGAGCACGGCTCTTTTTCACCACTCTCTGTCGCCTTTGTTTCCCCTGGCCTTCGATTAGCGAATGGAGAGACACGGGGCAAAAGCTTTTCGTCACACCCGTTCCGCTTCTCACTTTGAATGGTGATTTAAAGGGAGCGATTGCGCGGATTAAACCAGTTGTTTTGCCTTCCGCGTACCCCGAAAGCTTTCCTCTCTCTCTCTCTCTCTCTGGGCCGCCGTTCGCTTTCGGCTCCTATTTCCATTTGGTGACGCACTACGCCGGATGCACTATCCGCTTGTTTACGTTTGATTTCGACTTCAGTTTTGGTTTTGCCCCGTTACAGCCGATCACGTTGAACGAGTCACCTGTTTTCGCGTCGCTGTCAATGCCGGAACAAAAGCATATTTTTTTTTTTTTTTTACCTGGCTTTTTTTAAAAGCCGAGAGCTCGAGCTTTACAAAAACATTTTGTCGATGGTAATAAAAGCGCGCGGGGAAAATTTAATCTGAGTTCTGCAAATATCGTATATTGCAAATTACCTATCATGATTCAGTTTATAAACGTACTCAATTAACAAAATGGACAACGTATAAATTATATTACTTGTTCAGCTTAATGATTTGCTAAAGAACGTATTTACAGGCTTGAAATTTTTCCTTTATTTTTACTGTACTCGACAGGCAACAATTTAAAGTACGTGTAGAAATCAACGTCTGCGCGGAAGCATTGTTGCCGTCATGCTATCAATTGTCTTGAATGAACTGGTCGAAGCTTAATAGACAGGAACGTTGGAAACAAACTAATTTAACGGCACATTGCACGATGTCATTAGGATGGTATTGAGACCATTGATGAATTGCCGTCTGGAAAGGCAGACGGAAAGATAAGGGAATGTACAGTATAATTATCTAGACCTTCATAAAATTTTTCGGCCGGAAAGTCTATAGCATTGACAAATGAGGCCTAGATTTTTATCAGGTTATTATTCTAATAGCGTACAATTTTAAATAATGACCCGCTACGGTAAAAATGCTCAATATTTTTATTAACATAAAAAAAGATTCAGAGTATTATTTTAAATCAAATTGTTAAATATTTTTTGTTTTGTCACGGATGACGCGCGCGAAAGATGATAACGCGCATCCGTAGACATATGAGGACGACTCGAAGAAGAGATTAGCA